>NDFZ01004694.1:29194-46576 GCA_002192655.3 Mamestra configurata | reverse complement strand
GCGTCGGGAGTCGCAGGGCGATCCCCGGCCACCGTAGGCGCGGGCCTGCGGACGGCGAGCATTGGGTGGCTCGCCGTCCGATCACCACCAGGCCCGGGTCGATGGCGCGTTGTGTTTCACGCGCGCCTCAAAGAGATGTCAGCATGAAAGACGGGGCCCGCTAGGGCCAGAGCCTGCCAGGGTGCGGAATTTGTTCGAAAGAGTCACCGCGGCCCTGGAACGCAAAGGGCTTTAGAAGGAACACGGATGGGTTTTAGTCAGTAAGAGTCTGACACGCCCTTCCGCTCTGCCCAGAGCGGAAGAAGAGGGCACGCAAATTACGGGATATTATTTTACTTTAATATTAAACACGTTACTACCGAAATGTAGGAATAATGACAGACAGTATCGTTAACCTTTACGGTTTATACCTACTATTAAATAAATTTGACTATGCGAATATGGTGTAAATAATTTGGAATTTTGCAGTACCTACCTAGGTAGGTTCTTTCCTCACCTCGGTGCTTGTTAACAAAAGGAAGATACCTACTTGAATATTGGTGTCGTTTTTACTAACTAGTTATGCTAAGTATAAATCTCACTGTGAAAATTTAGGTAAAGTGAGCGTGAACCGAATAGACAGCTCACTTCAAGCTCATTTCATTTAGGTTGTTAAAGAGACTTTTACCTAAATCCAGATACATCATCATCATCATTATTTCAGACGAAAGACCCCCACTGCTGCACATAGGCCTCCCCCAAGTGTCGCCACATCAACCGACCCTGTGTGCCTCGCATCCATCGGCCACCTGGAACCCTCACCAGGTCATCGGTCCAGCTTGTGGCCATTGAGGTATCGCTGCGTCTTCCGGTACGCGATCGCCACTCCAGAACCTTTCGACCTCATCGATTTACTGTTCTGATACATAAGCTAGGTATCGGTAAATCGGGCCTGCGGACGGCGAGCGTTGGGTGGCTCGCTGTCCGATCACCACCAGGCCCGGGTCGATGGCGCGTTGTGTTTCACGCGCGCCTCAAAGAGATGTCAGCAAAGAGGACGGGGCCCGCTAGGGCCAGAGCCTGCCAGGGTTGCGGAATTTGCTCGAAAGAGTCACCGCGGCCCTGGAACGCAAAGGGCTTTAGAAGGAACACGGATGGGTTTTAGTCAGTAAGAGTCTGACACGCCCTTCCGCTCCACCCAGAGCGGAAGAAGTCATTTGATGATTTCCCATCCATAAAAAAAAAAAAAAGGTATCGGTAAATAGGTACATACTTACCTATTTAGCTTCAATTTCTGAAAAACTCATCGTCTTTAATAACGAAAAGGAAACCACAAACGTGAATTAAGACAACACAATTTAACTGTTATAAGTTTAATTAAACGTCGTCAAAAGATCAATTCTCCGAAACATTTCAACCGCTGAGAAGTTTCCTTACCGACTGAGAATAAAGAGATAAGTACGTTGAAACTAAATTAAAGTCTCCCGTCGAGTTATTTCAGTACCAATATCGGGTAGTAGGTACTTGAAAGTTTTTGTTTGAAGGTTCAGGACTTAGGTACATAACCTTAGATACATACCCTGAATCTTCATTCGAGCTTGTGAGTCAATAGTGGCAAGGTTAAACACAGATCTCGCAAGCTTATCCATCTGCCCTTTTTTGTCCAACTGCTTTTTAGGGTTTCGTACCCAAAGGGTAAAACGGGACCCCATTACTAAGACTCCACTGTCCGTTTGTCTGTCTGACACCAGGCTGTATCTATCATAACAATGATAGCTAGACAGTTGAAAATTTTATAGACGATGTATTTCTGTTGCCGCTATAACAACAAATAATAAAAGCAGCCAAGTGCGAGTCGGACTCGCCCATGAAGGGTTCCGCAGCAGCAAGTAACATAATATAAAAGTTCTTGTAGTTCGTTGTAACTTTGATCGATGTTTTTTTTATTTTTATATTTGAGAGTTGATTGATTGAAAGGTAAATTGCGGTTTACGATTTATGACGTATTAAAGAAAACTACTTACTCGTTCTCTCGTTCAAACCAATATTCGGTGGAAGTTTGCATGGTAATTTACATCATATATTTTTTCAGTTTTATCATTCTCTTATTTTAGAAGTTACAGGGGGGGGACACATTTTACCACTTTGGAAGTGTCTCTCGCGCAAACTATTCAGTTTGGAAAAAAATGATTTTAGAAACCACATTATCATTTTTGAAGACCTTTCCATAGATAACCCACACGTATGGGGTTAATGAAAAAAAATTTTTGAGTTTCAGTTCTAAGTATAGGGAACCCCCAAAATTTATTGTTTTTTTTTCTATTTTGGGTGAAAATCTTAATGCGGTTCACAGAATACATCTACTTACCAAGTTTCGACAGTATAGTTCTTATAGTTTCGAAAAAAGTGGCTGTGACATACGGACGGACAGACAGACAGACATGACAAATCCCTAACAAAAGACAAAACTGAGTCCTTTCAAATAAAAAATGTTGAAAGTTCCCACAGCAATAAGAATGTAACCTACACCTGTACTTCAGTACGGGTGTAGATTATATTCATCATCAAGTAAGTAAGTAGGTACAGTCAACAAAGCTATTTGGTATACAGGCAAACAAATATTTTTTTCCACTGCACTGCCAGCCAATATTTATTGCTAATGTGTGCATTATAACTTTTTAAGGTCATGACATACTTACGAGTGTGGTGTATAATAATTGTCTACTCAGCACACATATATTATTATTTATTTATTTATTTGTATGTTCTTTCCGAAATAAAATTCTATTTTAAATATTATATTTATTTGTAGTAAACTTACCACAGTGTAGTTTTTTTAGCCCAAAGTTTGACTGGTAGAAAATGCCTTGATGCATTAAGTCTGCCCATGTACCACTACTGTCCATAAAGCTTTTAAATAAATAAATAAAACATTGGTTACAAGTAGTTGCAAGTTAACTGCGTTTTTTTAAGGAAGTCATTTGATGACATACCATCATCAAATGACTTCTTTCGCTCTGGGTGGAGCGGAAGGGAGTGTCAGACTCTTACTGACTAAAACCCATCACCCAACCCATTTGCGTTCCAGGGCCGCGGTGACAATTTTATTACGAACAAATTCCGCAACCCTGGCTAGCGTAGCCTAGCGGGCCCCGTCTTCAATGCTGACATCTCTTTGAGGCGCGCGTGGAACGTGGGCCTGGTGGTGATCGGACAGCGAGCCACCCAAAGCTCGCCGTCCGCAGGCCTATGGTGGCTGAGGATCGCCCTGCGACTCCCGACGCCCGGGGCTTCTTCTTCTGTAGCGGCGGTTGGGGCGATGGCTTTGTCTTTCCCTCTCGCGGTCCGCCTCCTCCTTCGCTAGCATTACTGCTTCGCAGAAGGAGGTAACCGCTTCCCAAGCCTCCTCGCTCCGGACCATAGATTTAACCAGGGCCGGACGCTGGAGGTCGCCGCCGCCGCCGCGCCGATCGCCACGAGGACACGGCGGTGCTCCGCCCGAGCAGGGCAGACCTCCACAACATGCTCCACCATGTCTTCCGGGCGATCCTCATAGTACTGACTCCCGGGCGTGTCCTCCCGCTGGATCCGAAACAGGTACCTCCCGAAACAGCCGTGTCCGGTGAGTACCTGCGTCAGCCGGGAAGTTAGCTGCCTGCATACCAAATAGCTTTGTTGTCTATACATCCACATATGAGGATGCTGTAGACTGAAATGTATCTTCCGGGGAAGGCAGACATGTTGTAGCTACACTATAATATCTCTACCCATATACCTGGAAGGAAGAAAGCAGCTTAAAAACCCCAGAGCTACAAAACTCCACTTTGACACACCGTTCTGCAGTTTCGATTGCGACCCCTATAAACCAACCAGCAAGTCCAAATAAAATAAAAACAAACACCTACAATTAGCCAACAAACCAAACCAACACACAAAAACAAAAAAGTTCATAAAACCTCAGAAAGCCCTCGAAAAAGTACTCCGCAATTTTAATTAACCAAACAAAAAAACATGGCTCCGTATAAAACAATGCCAGAGTCTGGAGTTTTTTTTTCAAGTGCGTTTTTAATCTGTGCCCGTGCGAGGTCCCGTGCCGGCGAAGCCCGCGCCACGCGACCGGCAATCCAATTAGATTTTGAAACGTGCGCGAATAGAACAAACGGATTACTCATATGCGCAGTTTGTCTTTCCGAGATTTTATAGCACGAGATGCGTGCGTGGGTAATTAAAAGGGTTTTTCATTTTAGTTTTTTTAAACTTCCATGTAGCTGAAAATTGGATGAAGCCCTTCTTGGAAGCGAGGAGGGTGTGCTTATGGGACTGTCTGTGTCTGTTATAAGATTTTTGTAAATATGGCACAAACATCTTAGTCACCCTTTTATGAATGTACGCACTTTGAGATAATTCACGCGATATTCCTTATAGGTATAGGTATAATGGTGATCATCTCATGTTCATCACTTTTGGCAATTAAATTGGTGATCACTTGCCTTTTTTTTTAAATCATGATAAAAAAAATACATTAGCATGACTATTAAAGCATTTAGGTAGTTTAACTTATTCTTAGAAAGTCTTAAGGTTATTAGCGCTTGACATTGTCTGGACACAGTTGTAAGACTTGAACTGTGACCTTGCTTCTCAGATTACTTTTCAAGATCAAGCTTATTACATCGTCGTTCAACACGACGTACTGCCGCATATTATTACATCAATGATGATCGCTTAATTGATACTGATATACAAACAGAAAATAATCTCATCAACAAAAATCATAATAATTAAATCTTTTGTGATAAAAATGATTTTACAACTTCACTGGACCGTACCTAATTATCTGCTAAAATTATAACAGGGCAACCCCGGAAAAAGCTGTCAATTGAAATGTCAAATCTGTAAACAAGAAATTCGTGGATGTTTGTTTTTTAACGGAATCATATGTGAAATAGTCAATAAATATCACTTTATACTGAGTAAGAAGTTTATTGAAATTATTTTAGATGACTCTCGGACGTAAATACCAGCAATCTTCCGGGTAAATGGTTCCCCTGCCCTTGTAGCGCTGTCCCTGTTTGGCGATGCATGAACGCTCTTTATCGTTTATAAATACGGCAAAAATTGATTTTTCCCTATTTATAGGAATGCTGGGGAGGCTCGTAAGGTGTATTCTAACCAGTCGAAGGTCGGGACTCTCTCTGGTTGCTCGTCTTCTGTAAGTTATCCCACTAATCTAATTTTCATAAAATCATAACATTTTAATTTAATGAATCACCCTTTCCCTTCCTTATTAGTAGTGTGTGCTTTGGATTGTTTACTAATTGATTGCTGGTACGTCGAGGCTACTGTTACTTCATACTAATATGTCGATCTATGAGGCAATTACAACAATTGTCTCAACTTCTGTGATTTCATAATCTAGGTTTAAACTAGGACAAAATGTGTTAATTTAATATTTTATTCTGTATGCAACAAGTGTTTTGTGACGACAACTTTACCCTAAATATTTCCTCGTAATTGTAGTTTTATGTCTGCAGTTTGTTTGAACATTTTATGAATAATATTGGATGTGCATTTGATTTTCCCTCTATGTAATTAATTACACATAAGTGTACATGTTTAAATCTCAAGAAATGATTCTTGTTGTAAAATTAATTAATGATCTTTAATTCAATTCAAATAATTTACTGTGGATCATAGGTTAGTTACAGGTTCTCCTATGTCCCACCATTGAGGCATAGAAAGTTCATATTACAATTTGGTACATAGTTAACCGTTTGAACGCCGGAGCGTAAACGCATCGGCGTTCGCTAAGCCACAAATTTGCCATACTTTTTGTCACATATTTGCGACGGTTGGCGTACAGGGCACGCGCTTGCTTATCATGTATTCATGACAATGGCGTTCAAAAGGTTAAAATTACTATATCAAATTGTCATTCAATACATTAACATTAAGTTAGTAGTTATATATCTTACCCAAATAATTATTTAAAAGACCCATTGCTTTATATAGGTTAAGCTGTCCATAAAATAATCTAAAATTAGGAAGTCTTAACAAACTATGACTAGGTATATATTTATTTAAAGATACCGATTTGTTTTCAACAGTAACTAATTACATCAAAAAGGCTATACACATAATTATTACATACTACTAAAATTATAACATAAGCTTGTATGTTTGTACAACAATCAGGCAAAAAACAGCTAAAGGGATTTGGATAAAATTTGGCACACATAATAGTGCTTATCCTGGAATGACACATAAGCTGCTTTTTATACATTTTTATGCGAATGTAGCCGCAGGCGGAAGCTAGTCTATACTATCTCAAATCAAATCTATACTAATATTATAAAGAGGAAATATTTGTATTTTGTATGTAACAAATAAACTTAAAAACTACTGGAGCAATTTGAAAAATTCTTTCAGCAATAGATGGCAATAGCCAATGTTACTTGCTGATAATGTAGCTAACGAGAACTATGTGGGTGAAACCGCGTGATGTCTGCTAGTATTACACATACCAAATAAGTTTTTCTGGGAATGCTTTTTCACTATACGCATGCTTTTGTTATGACAATAAGAATTTAGTGCCATTTAGAAATTACTTAAGCTATTGTTGTTTTGTTCTTATTGTGCTCTCCAGGGCCCATAAGGGAAAGCCCTCTACACTATACTTTTGTGTAGGATGGCATGGCATAGCCAAAAGAGTTTGCTCAAGGAGTTTTTTTTACACATTTTTCTCCATAGAGATCTACGTAAGGCACAATTTATTTATTTATTTATTTATGTACACATAATATACTTAAAAAAAGAAATTTTTATGCTGAGAAAATAGCACAAAGGTACTTATTTACATTAGACATTTCATCCAGCAGACCTGTGGCAGAAGAATGGGATAAGTAACGTAGACAGTGTGTAAAGAGACAGAGAAGGAAACTTAAAATAGACTATACTAACTTAACTTAAACATATTATTATCTATTGATATAAATTTATCAAACTACAATAAACATACAAACAAATATACACAAATTAACTTCATCTTTCATCAATTGACTGGCCCGAAATGCTGTATAAATGTGCCTGTCTAAAGTATAATTCAAATAAATGCTTTCCAATCAGTTGAAGAAGACATCAGAATAAAATTTGTATTGCCTTTTTGTGTCGCAGCAGCAAGTGGATATTTCCATTAAGTGGAAATTTGTCAGTGACAGTTTGGGAGAATGCTTTAACTTCTGCACTCATTTTTTTTGTTATTTTTTGAATTTTAAACTGTAATTATTGCGTCCGATCTATTATAAATATAGTTTATTTCTTTCAATTGGGTGTCTAACTGGCTGTCATTTGTAGAGCTTTGGAAGTCGTTACGGATAATCAGAAGCCGGATAATCTGACTCCAGTCTTGCCAAGGAGTACCATGTTACCCAGTTAATGGGTTGTGGAGGTCTGGTAGGCAGCCGCTCCACGTAAAATACTGGTATTCAGCTGAATCCGGTTTGACTGGAAGCCGACCCAAGGTCAGGCCTCACTGAGGCGCAACCCGCGCGGACGCCGCGACTGCACGTTTGGATTGTCACGCGACTATGCCAGTTTTATGCTGGCATTTCACTAGACTGAATAATCGCGTCACTAGAGCAATACAAAATTAACCTTATATCGAGAAAATAAAGATGTTTTTTTGTATTTCACAAGTGATGATTCTGCCAGCGGCTTTGGCCGTGTGCATGTCGGAAATTATCCCAAGTGAAATACTCCTGGTATAAAAATTTGCCTATGATGATTCCAGACTATAATCTATCTTGTGCCAGATTTCATCCAGATCTGTTCAGCCGTTTTGGCGTGATTGAGTAACAAACGAAAGTAAGATATAGTCTAAAAGTACACTCTCCGTACTCCACTTAGATATCACTGTGCGACATGATCGAGCCCCCGGACTACGAGGAGGTCTGCGAGCGCCTCATGGGCGAGCGCGACCCCCTCGCCTACCCGGCGCAGGACATGGAGCTGTGCAACGTGCCCAGGCGCATCCGCACCATGACGCATGTGCTGCCTGATGAGGATCTGTGAGTATCATTAGGGGTTTTTGTAAATGTTTAGTGGTTCCATCTGATGGAAATATGCCAAGTGAACTAGTATCCTGAGTATCAATTGTCGTTTAACTAGAAACAAAGTAGGTTTGCTGCATAAGTATGGTATATTTTTGTTTTTATTGAATTCGCAGTTGTTTTTGAAGAGTACATAGTCAAATCCTAATATACAACGTGTAACAGAATAAACGCAATACCTTCTAAGGGGTCATTGTACTCATCATTACGAATAACTTTTACTATGGGATCAAATCCGAAATCGCAAAAAAAAATCTGCTGTTATGTACATTTTGTCGAGTTATGCGCACATAAATGTATGGGGTAGTCGATTTTTTCGCGATTTCAGTGTTGGTCCCATACCGAAAGTTGTTCATAATGATGAGTACCCCCTAAGAGGTACTGCGTTTATTTTGTCACACATTGTATAAAATTCTTCTCTAAAGTCGAACCTAATGGTCGTAAAACAAAAATTTGGCATATAAACCTACATGCCAAATGCTCGGCGAGGTGTAGGGGAGCACTAAGAGAGGATTTCCCGAAATTCCTACGGGAACGTGTAAAAACGGGATATCATTTATAAAGGGGCCTATGTGTACGGCCTTCTATGTTTTTCGCTTTTACAAAGCAGAAAAAACGCGTTTAAAAAATGGCCGTGTGGCCTAAAGACAAATATTTCCGCATTCCGCATCAACATACCGCATTAGCTTTAAAAAAATAACTTTTATGCCTATTAAAAATGTTTTATTTTCTTATTCAACCAGTGCAAAAGCTCCAATGTTTGTCCGCGACTGCATCCGCTGCTACACAACAGACTACACCGTCGTGGAGTACAAGTACAGGGCGCACTCAGGCTCCATGTGCGGGCGGGAACGTCTGGGCGAGCGCCTGGAGCGCCTGCACGCGGGCCCGCGCCACCAGTACGAGGTGGACGCCGAGCCCTGCAGCACGGAGGAGCACCAGGTACAGTACAGGCTCACTCAGGCAGGCTCCATGTGCTTAATACAAACAGTACAGGCTCCTTGTACAATTCCATCGACTTATGACATGCCAGCATCCACGAAGGCTGTCTGTCTACTTGTGACAATACCGGCAGCTACATCACTCAACTAGCATCTAGTTGGTTTGAGCCTTGGCTAAATGAGACTTACTTTGGCATTTTTCTGTAGTTGAGTCTCAAGACCCACATGTGCGCTGTACCTCCTGTCTCCCTTACATTATTTAACTAGTATTACCATAGTTGATAAGGACCACACATTATTCGTTTTAGATAGAATTAGACTTACGGCCGGTTTCAATAATGTATCTACCTTTAATCTACTGTCAAAGTTTGCCACCAGCAGTAGCTGCAATGTCAAGTTTTAATGGCAAACATGATGTTTCAGCTACTGTTGGTAGCTAATTTGACATTTGGTCAAAGGTAGATACGTTATTGAAACACGCCGCAAGTCCTTATCCTCTGATATCAACTTATCACAGAAAGTTCACTAGGAAGATTTTTCAAACATTTTTCATTCACACAAAATAACTTTACATCTAATTGTATCCGCAGTCTGAATCAGCACCATCGAGCGGCCGCCAGTCCGTGGCGTCCATGTCCTCATCATCCTCGTGCAACGAGACCCTCACTCCGCGCGGCTCCTGGGCGAGCCTGGACCTTCGCAGCTCGTCCTCGGATCCTCTGCTGCCTGATCTCTTCGAGAGGAAACCACCGGAACAGCTGGATGCTGTCAATGAATCTAGGAGGTGAGTTGATGTGGTTTTAAAGTACTATAGTTCAGGTTGTATAATAAAATCCTTCAGGGATCTTTAATGATGTGTTAAAAGCTTTCATAGTTCCAGTGCTAGAAAATGGATTTATAAGATCATGGTGTACAACTGCAGCAGCTAGTGTTTCGGGAGTAGAGTTTCTAGATATTATTATTAATATTATTATATCATTGTTAAAACATTGATTTAAAAGAGTGTCCGTGGAGTTTCTTGCATGTTCTTCTCCACAAAGATCTACACTTTGGAACATGCAAATAGCTTCATCTCTTTGGACAGACAGACCTTAACAATGTAATGCCTGTAGTGGTTTAATTGAAATAAATGCCCTTGAGTTTTTTGAGTTTTGAAACGTTAATTTATAGTTGGGGAATAGAGACAATCGCTCTAGATTGCCATTTTATCTTCGATATCAAACTAGATTCATTATATTTTCTTTTCTCTTTTCCTATAGGCTAGAGAACCGTCAAGCTGATCTCCTGGGGCTGTACACTCCTTACCTAGACGAGGAAGAGGCGGTGGAACGAAGGTTGGCTGCGGAGATGCCGTGCGAGATCATGGGCCACAGGATTATGGTGGTCTGCCATCAGCTGAAGTGAGTATAAAATTCATTTAATCATTTTAATATTTTCCCTAGAAGTAAAGACAACATCTATACTAATATTATAAAGCTGAAGAGTTGGTTTGTTTGTTTATTTGAACTCGCTAATCTTTGGAACTACACTGGTAGTTCCAAAGGAGGATTTGGAAAATTATTTTTGCATATTTATTTATTTTTAGAACAAGGAGGACTTTACCAATAAAAATAAACAAGTTCGAAGGAAACCATAGTCATCAAAAAGCCAATTATAAATCCTCGCGTATAGACTTACAATACTAATTTATGGTGGGATCACAAAACCACAGAACATACCGCTATATTCATGAAAAAGGCTATACGGGAACGGGAAAAAATGGATATGCGCGTACAAAGTCGCGGGCGAAGTGCTAGTTAAAATCATTATTTAAGATGATTTCAGTATGCCAATTACAAGTTATTTGCCTCTGAAGGCACGTTTAAGGTGTTGGTCCTGGCTGTAATTTGCAGATCTTTGATAGACGTTACCGGTTCCGAGAAGCCAGAAAATTTTACGATAGTCATACTGTAGCGGCATCAATGCCGCCACATGAAAAAAAAAGAACCGCAACGCCATCTATCGTGTCAGCGATGAACTACCAACGAAATCCTGCAACGCGCAAGCAAAGTTCTCCGTGCGATTTGAACATATACAACAGTCCGAATATCAACTATCGGGTAGTTGCCCACCAGACACAACAACCGTCTGGTAGGAGGATCCTCCCACTACAGTGGAGGTGTGCGGTACTTTACTCTCTGTTCCGCATACCTCTATAATACCAAGAAGTACCGTGTTACCGGTCATAAAGGCTATCCTTCCACTAGAAACACTTTCCAGTGTTCAGCTGATCTGGTTTGTCTGGAAGCCGACCCCAATATAGTTGGAGTAAGGCTAAGCAGAGGCAGTTGATGATTAAAATTCTTTAGAGTTTCAAACATTTACTTAACCTTTTGAACGCCATTGTCACGTACACATGACTAGCAAGCGCGTGCTCTGTACGCCAAACGTCACAAATGTGTGTCAAAAAGTACAGCGAATTTGTGGCTTGGCGTCGGGGGCACGCCGATGCGTTTATGCTCTGGCGTTCAAAAGGTTAAATTAAATGATGTCATATCTCCATTCCAGGTTAGAACTAGACGTGGAGCCTCTCTTCGCTTCCATGGCTGTCTACGACGCGAAAGAAAGAAAGAAAGTCTCAGAGAACTTCTACTTCAACTTGAACTCGGAGTGCACGCGCCAGATGCTGGCCTCCCACGTCCCTCACGCGGACCTCTCGACCCTCAGCCGGAGTGCCGTCTTCGACCTCCTCAACCCTTCACCGGACATGTTTCTAGTGGTCAGGGTGGAGAAGGTGCTTCAGGGAGATGTCAACGAGTGTGTGGAGCCGTATATTAAAGATGATAAGGTTGGTTTTTGCATGGTTTAAATATTACAGTTAATTTCATAAAAAAGGGTTGAGTTCGTTGAGCTGTATGTTAAAGGTTACTAAAGAGTATTCAATGTATCTTTTTCCAGAACCGCGAAAAAGTCCGCGCAGGCGCAGCAGCGGCATGCGCTCGGCTCGGCAAGTACCGCATGCCGCTAGCGTGGAGTGCGGTGTCACTGCTGAACATACTGAGCGGATCCAACAGCCTGGAGCGGGACCAGGACAAGGATAGCTTGTCTGCTTGTCCCAACACTAACAGCTTGGGTAAGTTGAGTTTTTGAAATATTTGAGTAATTAACCTAAATAAAATCAGCTGTTCAGTACATTTTGTCGGGTTAAGTTGATTCCAGAATAAATCGTATCATCCGTTGAAAAAGTTGTTAGAAAATTAAATTTGAAGTGCAGGCTGTAATTTTAATGTGGAGGGATGGGGTTAAGTTGGTATCGAGACGATAGGATTTTAAGGTAATTTTTCTGAAACGCATATTTGTCGACATATTTGTAAACTAAATTGCGAACACAGGATATGATATGAACAATTCAGTCTACCCTCAAATCTCAAATCAAATCTATACTAATATTATAAAGAGAAAAGATTTGTATTTTTGTATGTAACCATTAAACTTAAAAACTACTCTACCGATTTGAAAAATTCTTTCAGCAATGGATAGCTACATTATCAGCGAGTAACATTGGCTATATTTTATCCCCGTACTCCCACGGGAACGGGAACTACGCGGGTGAAACCGCGTGACGCCCGCTAGTCTCAAATATTTTATTGCAATCCATAATGTACACATAAAGGTGGTAAATCGAAAATAATGGAAACAGTTATGGACCCTGTCGGGCACAGCAAATTTTTAATAAGCAGAGAGAGGAAGAGCGCTTTATTAATATTCCAATGGGGTTACCGTTTTCGTGCTCACCAGTTGACGCCACTGGTAAGTAAGGTCCTTAAGCATAGCATTCAAGTTGTTATTACACGCGTGTAAACAAAGTTAGAAGGAAAATAATTTATGATGCCGTAAACGTGCAATTTAATACCACACAGATAGTGCCGCAGTGTTACGCAGACTAATTTTATTCGAAAAAAAAGAAGATCATAATACATATTTCTGACTGAAAAAAAACTTAAAGCTGTGGACAGTAGAACCATTATTTAATCTGCCATAATTAGGCGTTTTAGTAAGATATTCACAAAAATCAAAACATATAAGCAAATAAACTGGCGTTAAAAGCGAACCAACAATTTTAATCTAATAAATCTAATCTACCCTAATCTCTTCAAAATTAGAGTGAACAGGCTTCTTCTGGGTAAGCTCGCTCCATCGTCGACTTTGTCTCTGTCATCTATGACCTAGACTAGAGTCAAGAGCAAACCCATATTAAATAAAAAAAATTAAAAAAAAAATCTGACATTTCGAAGACCTCACGCTACACTAGCGCCTCTAGCGGCGAATTTGAACGCGATAGCCCTCATTACCGTCTATAAAGCTAAACTTAAACTCGACTTGAGATATCACCAGCTACAAACTGTTCTACTTATTAAATTAGGAACAGTTTGATAATCCAAAAATAATCAACAACTAAATAAGAAAAAGATTCCGAGATTTCTTTAGAAATAAGCATCACCTTTGTACCTATTTTTCTGTTCTCTTCTATTTGTTAAATGTGTGTACATAAAACTGTTAAATAAATAAAAATATCAGTAATACAGTTCTCCATTTTTAGTTCTTATTCACTGAGATGTTGATAGAATAAACCTGCTGAATCGACTGACAGATATACTCAACCTGAGGCCCCTGGACCGTATGATTAGCCGTAGCTTTTCTGTGTGGTCATGTAGTCTAGCACATACAGTAAAATCCGCTTATATTGTCATTGAAGGGAAGTAAAAAACGCGTCATACTAAGCGAACATCATACAAAGCATAGTCTTAAACTAACTACACAACTTCAAGAAATTTAGTGTAATAGAGAGAAACTATTCAACTTTCTGCCGTTAACTTAAACTATTCAAATTGAATAATTTCTCATCAATGATCACGAAAACCAGTGAAGATTAGGTATCATGACACTCACTAATAGCCAGTCGATTCTGTAAACATGTTGAAGTAAAGGCTTAGGTCCAGTGCTCACGAAGTGAACTGTCATTCCATCTTGATTACATGGATTGACAGCTCACTTCGTGATGACTTCACCCAAGCCTCCACTTCGACATGTTTACCTACAAAATCGCACTGCGAACATAATACCTTAAAAATGACATAGCACAGCGACATGTCCATAAGCAAAGTCATAATATCCGAACTTTAATAAAGAATTTTATGTGAAAACCAAACTTCGCACTGCATTTACTTCATATATAATAACCGGAGTCATAATGAACGGTTTCCACTGTAATTGATGCTATCTTTAGTCAGTATCTCAGTAGCAGTTTTATTGAGTAGGTAGGTACTAAACTTCCGTCACACGCACACAGACAGATCATTATTGGCATAAAAAATAATCCAAAATTGTATTCAATTTCAACGCTGACCCGGGAACTGTTGCAGAAGGTACATCTGGTAAATTGGCTTTTATAATCGATCTTACGACCGGATTCTTAAACGAAACATTTAAACCGTGGAGTTTCTTGCTGGAAAACAACCAATTCGAACCGTGAACTAACTTCTAACGTTTTATGTGAAATGAAATACTTTAAAATAAATTGGAACGTTTTTCTTCTGTTGCTAACGATATAGACTTGAGACAGCGAGAATCTTAATTAAGTTGCGTTTAAGATTTCGGAAGTCAGATTGTGTCAAAATTTTATCGTAATTTAGATGTTGTGAAATAGTTGTAGCATAACAATCTTTCATTAATTGTGCGATCTGTTTATAACTATTCTTTTTTACTATTGATAGGCACGCGTTTGACTACATTCTCACCTGATTCTCATCTGATGGTAAGCGATGATGTGGTCGAAGATGAAGCACGCTTGCCAAGAAGTAACTTATTCACACTTGACTTAATGACTCCCAGGTTGTAGCTATCAGGAAACACAGACTCTGGCTGGTTTAAGTTCAATAATCATAATCTATGGATTTAGCAAATCAAGGCCAAGTTCCTAGAAAGAAAGTTTTCACAAAATTATTGTGGCTCATATTCAAACACGCGTTAGTTGAATGACTTTTCAACAGCTTATTGCATGGCATCGCTTGACTTGTTTGTGTTGTAACGAGGAAATATTTTTTTTCTTAGAAAGAGGTAGAGGGGATGGGCAAGGTGCAGAGGAAGGGTGGCCCAGTGGTAACGGCCGTGAGCCCGTGACTAATGAGTCGTGGGTTCGTACCCAAGCAGGCACTATACTTTGTGCAATTTATTTGCACCGTCTGGTGAGATTGTGGTCAAACGCGTGCCTATCAATAGTAAAAAAAGAATAATTGTAAACCGATCTCACAATAATTTTGTGTAAACTTTATTTCCAGAAACTTGGCCTTGACTTGCTAAAATCAGTTGTGATCATGCCATATTACATTGTGCAGTGTAGTTTTCACCATAATTTAGAGAATACGATCCACAATGTTTATATGTATAATCACCAGAGATCGGAATAGGTAGACTATGTTTACCTAATGTTCGTGGAAGGAAGTAACATAGAGTTGATAATACCTCCTCTAGAATCCCGGAATCATAAACATGGCGATTGTATTTATTTATTTATTATACACCTCATAATAAGAACAGGACAATCAAACATAAAATAAGTGTACAATGGGCGGTCTTATCGCACAAGGCAATCTCTTCCAGACAACCTTTCGATGAATTGTATTCCGGGATTTGAATACATTTGTGCAAAATTATTATATTGAAGAATCTTTTTATGTTTTTAGAGTTCCGTACCTACTAAAATTGTTAAATTAAATAGCTTTGTTTTCGCACAACTCTTTCTTCTCTTGATTCTTCAAATCAATAATTTGTAACTATACTCAGTCCAGTTCATGTTTTATATTTCCGAGTTTTATTTGTCATGATTCCATTTATAATTCCGGGATTTTAGAGGAGGTATTATCAACTCTATGTTACTCACTTCCACGAACATTGGGTAAATTGAGTCTACCTATTCCGATCTCTGATAATCACACACACACACACACAGTGTATCATAAAGTGATCTGGCGCAGACCGCAAGGCGTCGTCCAGCAGCCTGGAGCAGCTGCGTCGGCGCGCGGGCGAGGTGGGCGGCTCGCTGACCCGCAAGGGCTCCATCGAGCGCCGCGCGCCCACCCATCACGCGGACGACCTCGCCAACCAGCTCGACACCTTCAAGCCTATCGTTATTACTGTTACCAGCTTTTTTAAACAGGTTAGTGTATTCATTTGAGTTTTTTGTTTATTGAATAATACTGCCGCGCTAAGGGCAATAGCGGAATCTCAATAATAACATTCAGTTGTTCGCTTTGGCTTTCTATAATTCAGCTGAAGAGTTTGTTTGTTTATTTGAACGCGCTAATCTCTGGAACAACCAATCGGATTTGGAAAATTATTTTTGTTTATGATAGCCACATTCATGAGGAATTCTTTAGACCGTAGACGGGAACGGGAAAGAAAGGGATATGCGCGTACGAAGTCGCCGGCAAAGGCTTGTGAATAATATTTTGTTTCCTTTTATATGTTAAGTTTAGATTATATTACAATGCCGTGAACCAGTCAACAAACCGAGAACTTGTTTTTAAAATACAAAGGAGATGTATACGGTCGATGTTTGGTTTAAGAAGGACTGACAGTTACATGCCGTATTTTAAAAAATACAATATTTTAACTTTTCCTGCTTTGTACATCTTGGAAACTTCTTTGTTTGTAAAAAATAATCCCCAATTATTTAAAAAAATGGCCACAGTCAAGAAATTAGAATTAATTTCGACGACTGTAATATTGCTGACATTGTTTTATCTTTCTTTCCTATTTTATTTAACTTTTGACAATTTTTTATTTGTTGACATTGTGGGATTTATAGAATTAATTTAATTTTGATCACAGCATCACTATTTTGTATGCCTGTCGGCGGAACATAGGTTGGACCAATCACTTTATATACATAAGACCATTGTACCCTGTGTTCACAAAATAAAATGAATTTTGAATTTTGTGATGTAACTACCCGTAACATTATGCCCATAATTTTGCGACCAGTATCTGACTGCCTGGTTTTCTTAGGAAAAATTTGGTTAAGTATGATTAAAGTACAGATTTTAAATCTCATGATCATGGTGTAAACTATACTATCGACTGGCCTGTTGGTCGAGTGGTTAGTGACCCTGACTGCTAAACCGGAGGTCGTGGTTTCGATTCCCACCCAGGACAAATCTTTGTGTGATGAGCATGATCATTTGTTCTGTGTCTGGGTGTAATTTGTCTATAATATGTATGTATTTAGAAATATATAAGTATGTTTATCAGTTGTCTGGTTGCCATAGCACAGGCTCTGCCTAGTTTGGGATCGGATGACCGTGTGTGAGTTGTCCCAA
>NDFZ01004694.1:0-27379 GCA_002192655.3 Mamestra configurata | reverse complement strand
ATTTAAAAATATAAAAAATAGTAGCCCACCGGTATCGGGAACAGGGTCCAAGCTACCGGTGGTCAGGGCCCCTGAGAGAGGAACCTCCTCACTATGCGCGCCGTGTCCAGGAGTACTGCTTTCTGGATCAAGCCCTTGATCCAGCTGCCCAACGAGAGCCTCTTTAGATGTTGGTCGAGGCTCTTAGCAATTATGCCATTGGCCGTCACGACTATCGGCACAATGACTGCTGTGTTCACATCCCACATGTCGACAACCTCGCGAGCCAAGTCAAGATACTTCGTTTGTTTATCTTTCTCAGTCTTCACGAGGTTCTCGTCATGAGGGACTGCTATATCAACAATCATTGCGCGACGCTCTAGTCGATCTATCACCACTATGTCAGGCTTATTGGCAACAATAGTCCTGTCAGTGATGATAGACCGATCCCAATACAACGTGCAGGTGCCATTTTCGAGAACTGGGTCGGGCACATACCTATAGTACGGTACTTTCGATTCCACAAGATTGTATTTAAGAGCAAGTTGCTGGTGGATAATCCTGGCTACAAGGTTGTGTCTGTGCAAATAGTCTCCGTTAGCCAGACTAGAACAACCGGAAATAATGTGGCGGATGGATTCCCCGGGCCGGTGACATGCCCGACATATGTCATTCGTACCGTCCTTCACAATGTATTTCCGGTAGTTATTCGTCATCATAACTTCGTCCATTATCGCACATTATTATTATTATTATATACATATACCGTTAACATTTTTGTGCAAAATCCCCCATACTCTCATACTCGTGATGGTATACTGAAACCCACTCACACTGGTCAAATAGAGTATTATAGCACGGGTTTCATAGTGCCATACCATGCGCCCCTCCCCTCCGCCGCCCGCGCCCCTCCCCGCTAGCGCAGACGAAGCGGCGGGGGCGGCGGTGAAGGAGAGAGACTCCCCATCGCCAACGGAGACGCACGTACGCCAGTGATCCTCCCCGACTCTCAGTCGCGACGATAGAATCTTATTATTATTTTTTAATTTAAAAAAGTGGATATCAGTAAAGGATTGATGTTTTAAAGCAAGTGACTTTATACTATTGATTTGTCTTATAGGAAACTGATAAACTTCGCGACGAAGATCTATACAAATTCCTAGCTGAGATCAAGCGACCCAGCTCAGCTCCAAAAAAGCTCAAGTGCATCCCTGGTACTCTGAAGATTGAAGTGTCTCCGTGCCCTGAAGAAATGAAGAATGGACTCACTCCGGAGTTGGCGAAGTTGCATCCTTATGGAGGTAATACTCGTAAATGGTTCAAATTGCCTTGTAATCATTGGTGATAGTGTATTGGATAATATACATATTTAAGAAAACGATTTTCGTGTGTTCTATAATTTTTATACGGTCAGGAAAGATCCAAGCTTAATTTATATATATATTATACTTATATATTATTCACTGGTATTCTCAAAAGACACATGTTAGAGTCATGGGCTATTCTGCAGTTCTGAAATGCTTGGCCTATTATTTATTGATCTTACTACTTTTAAAGGCCGAATTTTTGGAGTTAGGAACTTGGCCTTTTTTCACATTTTTTCTTTTTTGGGGGATTGGGTTTACGCCAACGCGATCGAGTACGTTACAAAAATCGCACTAAGCCCTCAGTTTCCTCATAGTAATCGTTCGTATCGTTCAGATGACAACGTGCGTCCGTGCAAGGAGATCCTACCGTTCCCCAGCCAGGCGGCCGCCACGCCGCACTACCACTACCGCAACCTGCTGTACCTGGCTGTCAAGGAGATCAACCTTAACGCGTACACCTCGCGCACGGGCTCCGCGAGGAACATTACTGTTAGTACTAGTAAAACTATCTATAACTAAACTACATATAACGTGAAACAGAAATACGCAATACCCTGAAAAAGGTTCATTGTACTTATCATTATGAACAACTGAAATTAAATTGCGAAAAAAATGCTCCATACATTTATGTAATTGGACAAAATGTACTGAACAGCTGATTTTTTTGCTGTTTTTTTTTTGTTTCGGGGCTTTCGACATGACGTGTATTCTGCCCGTCCTAACCTACGGGGCTCAGACCTGGTCACTCACCGAGTCGCAAAAGTTCCGCCTTGGGGTATGTCAAAGGGCAATGGAGCGCAGTATTTTGGGTTTAAAAAGAATTGATAGAGTACGGAACACCACGCTGCGCTCCAAAACAGTATCATTGACGTGGGCAAAAAAGCTGCCAGACTGAAATGAGACTGGGCGGGTCACACCAGCCGCATGCATAGTGACCGCTGGGCAAGTATTCGCGCTATGGGGGCCAGAGGATGGACGGCGTCGCCGAGGCCGGCACAGAAAGCGGTGGCGAGATGATGTGGAGGCACACCGCGAAAGCTGGTTCGAGGTGGCGCAAGAAAAGAATGTCTGGAAGGATATGGGGGAGGCCTTTGCCCAGCAGTGGGACACAATAAGCTAAGGAAAAAAAAGGGGCTTTCATCAAAGAGGCATTGCGTTCATTCTGTTACACGTTGTATATATCAAGATTCAAAGCATTCATTTCAAATAATCATTTACCTAGTACTTTTGAATTGTAAGGTCAGTCAGTCAAAAACATGAAGCTTGTAAGCGTAACTACTAATCATTTGTTTATGATAATTTAATGAAAAACTTCATTTACAGGTGCGAATACAACTGATGTCGGGCGAGAACGAGGAGTCAGCCCTGCCAGCTATATTCGGGAGGAGCTCCTGTCCAGAGTTCACTAACGAAGCTTATACCACAGTGCTGTATCATAACAAGTAAGATAAAAGTCTTAAATGGCACTCCTTCCCATTTAAATAACAAATTTTTCATGAAGCATGGCAATGAATATCCGATCTCAATTTTTTTTATCTCTATGACAGTAGAGCGGTTACGCACTGCACCCGTTCCATATACGTGAAAATACAAATATAAAAACTCGCCGATTCAAATTCGTAAAAATACGGATTTAGAGCCTAAAAAGTTCGGTCCGAATACGGATATTGCTTACGCACTAATGCGATCTCTGATCCAAATCCAAGCTATTCAGGGGCCATCTTTGGATATGTCCGATTTGAATCAGACTTAATGCGAAAGTGTTCATACAGACAGCTATTAGTAGTAGCTGTGTAGTGGCATCAATGCCGACACGAAAAAATAAAAAGCAACATTTTTACTACAACAAAAAGATCCGCAACGCCATCTATTCTGTCAGCGATGAACTGCCAACGAAATGAATGCATCGCGCAAGCAAAGTTCTCCGTGCGATTTGAACATATACAACAGTCCGAATATCAACTGTCGGGCAGTTGCCCACCAGACACAACAACCGTCTTGTCGGAGGATCCTCCCTTTTCAACGGAGGTATGCGGGACTTTACTCTCTGTTCCACATACTTCCATAGCTACGACTACTTCGGTTCGTCAATATTTCCTCCGAATTGGAGACTTACGGATGACGAAGAGAATTCGGATGACGGAAGTCGGATCTAGTGCGTAAACTACCATACAAATAGTGCTATGACTACTTCGGAACGTATTTTCACGGGTTCGAATCGGATGCAGTGCGTATCGCGACATTTAAAGAAAATCATGACTTTCAAATTAACCGAAACAGTTAAAGTTAAAAATAAATTAGATCATTTAAAAGCGCTTAAAAATAATCAAGAAACAAAAAAAAACATTCAAACAAAACAACAACAAACATAGCGCTTTAAAAGGAACTCTCGCATAGTATTAATGACAGGGCTAACACACTGCAAAACTACACTTTTTCTAAAACTCGACGTCATATACGACCGGATACTGTACCAAGTGCCTCCCTCATATTTCCAGGAACCCATCCCTGTACGACGAGATAAAGCTGAAGCTGCCGGCCGACCTGGGCGACCAGCACCACTTGCTGTTCACGTTCCTGCACGTCTCATGTCAGAGGAAGCCTGTAGCACCCGACCAGGAGAAGAACTTGGAGACCCCTGTGGGATATTCGGTAAGAAATTTTGGATTCATATCAAGAAAGAAATTCAAAACTTGTAGCACTGTTTAGAAACTGGCTTAACACATTCTATTACAAAAACGAGCGAGTCTTACAGTAATCGCATAGGATGTGTAATATCTGACGTCTCACCTTGGTAAAAAGCAACATTAACATTAAAAGTACCAACTGACAGCCAACTCGACCACTGCGTGCGCTCATTGGTGAAATCGAATAGGGCGCGCTCATTGGTCAAATCAAATAGCGCGAGCTTCCTCGGCTTCCTGTTACACACTTCCGTCCCATTTCACGAAATCACTCCCACAGATTGCAGGAAAGCGAGAGGAAAGATGTTAACCTTTTGAACGCCATTGTCCCATAAATGTGACATACGAAAGCTTACCCTGTACGCCAAACGTCGCAAATATGTGACAAAAGATACGGCGAAATTGTGGCTTGGCGTCCGGGGTACGCCGATGCATTTATGCTCTGGCGTTCAAAAAGTGAAACATCAAAAATATACTTGCAAATGTGTGGTCTACCAGGTTTTGCCTGCGGATTCGTTCGCGCTAATATAGATTTTCGCTGAAACAAACTTACTTTCGCATTTCTACTATTAGTTAGGAAATCTGTGTTTCGGTGAGTTACTTCCGTGCAATTTGAGATAAGATTTGATGAATTATAAAACTTGATAAAGGTGCCTCATGGTACCTCGAGCATTCTTACGTGATGACCAGAGATCGGAATAGGTAGACTATATTTACCTAATGTTCGTGGAAGTAAGTAACATAGAGTTGATAATACCTCCTCTAAAATCCCGGAATCATAAATGGAATCATAACCATTAAAACCCGGGATAAAAAAAAATCTTTTAATTCAGACAGAGTCCATTAATTGGTTAGTATGCAAAAACTTAGAAACTAGTGTTATAAGTTATAACTACCGGAAAAAAATACAATTATACAATGTGGAGATGACAATACGACTTTAAATGAAAACACTGGCAATACTACAAATATATCCGAACATTGAAATAAAAAAATATATTTTCTCTAACAAACTAAATAGCTTAAAACTGCAAACAAAATAAAACACCATTTATAAAATTGGTACATAGACCTGCGGTAAGAATGGCAACGCAGCGCGGTTTCATTCATGATAAAGCGCGCGGCCGCTCGCGTGGTTGCGCGGCGACGCCGACGCAGCGACGTGATGTTTTGGCGCCATTATTATTTCCTTTATTCATTTGTATATACATATAAATTACATTTTTAAATATTAAAATACAGAGATATAAAAATATTTAAAAAAATAGTAGCCCACCGGTATCGGGAACAGGGTCCAAGCTACCGGTGGTCAGGGCCCCTGAGAGAGGAACCTCCTAACTATGCGTGCCGTGTCCAGGAGTACTGCTTTCTGGATCAAGCCCTTGATCCAGCTGCCCAACGAGAGCCTCTTTAGATGTTGGTCGAGGCTCTTGGCAATTATGCCATTGGCCGTCACGACTATCGGCACAATGACTGCTGTGTTCACATCCCACATGTCGACAACCTCGCGAGCCAAGTCAAGATACTTCGTTTGTTTATCTTTCTCAGACTTCACGAGGTTCGCGTCATGAGGGACTGCTATATCAACAATCATTGCGCTCTAGTCGATCTATCAACACTATGTCAGGCTTATTGGCAACAATAGTCCTGTCAGTGATGATAGACCGATCCCAATACAACGTGCAATTGCCATTTTCGAGAACTGGGTCGGGCACATACCTATAGTACGGTACCTCCGATTCCACAAGATTGTATTTAAGAGCAAGTTGCTGGTGGATAATCCTGGCTACAAGGTTGTGCCTGTGCAAATAGTCTCCGTTAGCCAGACTAGAACAACCGGAAATAATGTGGCGGATGGATTCCCCGGGCCGGTGACATGCCCGACATATGTCAACCGTACCGTCCTTCATAATATATTTCCGGTAGTTGTTCGTCATCATAACTTCGTCCATAATCGCACAGAAAAAACCTTCGGTTTCCCCGAAGAGGTCACCAAAACGCAGCCAGGCTACGGACGCTAGAAAGTCTACATCGGGCCCATGTAGGACCCGGTAAAAGCGTCCGTGAAGCTCCTTGCTCTGCCATACCTCCCTGCGGTCATTAGTATCTAATACCACAGGTTTGCGCCAGTTCTCGTTAGCCAAGGAGAGCGCAGTAAGGCCTTTGTCCACTGCTACCACATCCCGATGCATACCCACGTCGGCCTCTAGGAAGAACTCCCTAAGGCTGCATATCTCACGGTTGTGCAGGGTCTTAGCATTTAAGAAGCCACGACCCCCGCACTTCCGCGGGATATACAGCCTCATCACCGATGACCGTGGGTGATGCATCCGATTTGCGGTAAGCAGTGAGCGGACCCTCCTATCCAGGGCGTCAAGTTCCGTCTGAGTCCATTTGAGTATGCCGAAAGAGTACATCAATACCGGCATGACCCAACCGTTAAAGGCGCGCACCTTGTTTCCGCCTGATAAAAGACTATTTAGTACTTTGTTCAGGCGGCCAAAGAAGCGCTCCTTCAACGATTGTTTCACGTCATTAGCATTGATGCCCAACGCTTCCGACATACCCAAATACTTGTAAGTTTCGGTTGAGCTGAGGGATCTAAGGTGTATGGAATCCGAGAGTTGGGTTCCCACGGATTCCATAATCTCCCCTCGCTTCACATGCATGACCGCACATTTGTCCACACCAAATTCCATACTGATGGCGCTACTGAAGGTTTCTGTTACCTTCAGTAGCTTCATCAGTTGCAAGTTGTTGGGGGCAAAGAGTTTCAAGTCATCCATGTAAAGGAGGTGAGATATGACCTGACCACCTCTTCTCAACCGATAGCCTTGGCCCGAACCTTCCAGCAGTGTACTGAGAGGGTTGAGGGCCAGACAAAACCACAGTGGACTCAGGCTGTCGCCCTGAAATATACCACGCTCGATCCTTATCGGGTCGCTGTTCGCCTGGATCTGTCGACATCCTGGATAGCGAAGGACCGTCCTCCACTGCCCCATACACGACATCAGGAAGGTGCGTAGAACTGCATCAACTTTATACAGCTCCAGCACCCTCATGAGCCATGTATGTGGCACCGAGTCATAGGCCTTCTTGTAGTCTATCCAGCATGTCGACAGATCCCTTCGGGAACGACGAACCTGTTGGCTAATGGCAACATCGATGAGGAGCAGCTCCTTAGTACCGCGGGACCGGTTCCTACATCCATTCTGAGAGGCAGACATTATCGAATTAGTTTCAATGTGTTGGTTAATCTTTGCTCTCAAAATGGATGTAAGAACTTTATAGACCGTCGGTAAACACGTGATCGGTCTATAATTTTTAGGCTCCGCGGTACTACCTGATTTATGGAGCAGGTGGGTTATTCCTGTAGTTAGGAACTGGGGCAGCGACCCTGACTCTAAGGCAGACTGGAATTGAGATGCCAAGCGAGCGTGCGATCTTTTGAACCATTTGATCCAAAAATTGTGCAGCCCGTCCGGCCCTGGAGATTTCCAGTTAGGCAACGGACGGACTGCACGAGCTACATCTTGGGGGCTGATGGTAATTGCCCCCATTTCTGGTATCGGATCGCACGCGCGCTCAACCTCCCGAGTCCAGTCACCCTCAGTGTGACTGACAGGCACCGACCAGATGTTGCGCCAGAATGAACACATGACGTCATCATCCGGTAGGCGCGTATCAGTCACACCTTGGTCCGGTCGCTCCCAAGCCCTATAAACCCACCTCTCATTGCTTTGGAATGTGCGATTCTGAGTGTATCGCTCCACTCGCCGCTTGTACCGACGTATACGGTTTGCCCATGCATAGATTTTCTGCTTCAGGAAGTCGATACGCTCTGTGACGCGGGTCAGATAATCCCGAGGACTAGTATCAGTCCCCGAGAATGCCCGCCTCACAAAGCGCATCACTCTACGGCGGGTGTTGCCCTCCCTGAAGCAGATAAGTTTGCCGATGAGTGCTCTAGCCTCACCGATACGACGCTCGATCCTGCACTGCCAAGCTGGTACAGCTGGTCGTGTAGCTCTATCACTGTTAGGAAATTTGACATGAGCTACACGACATGCCGCTGCAGCCGCACAGTATAAGATCGAGTGGGTATCGGCGAGGTCTTCGCTGCTATCAAAACAATTTGCTAGCTGCGAATCTAGAGCACACACCAGCGCCCTATTTTTATTATGCATGGGCAAACGAGGTAGACGGGGCCTAAGCTCAGGCGGTGTGGAGCGATACTCTCGGAAAGCATCCTCCAAAGCGCTCCTCAATCGCTCATTGCATTGGGTACTCACGGATATAGCCCCATCATCATCATCTTCACCGACGTTGTTGGGTCGCGGTGAAACACTAGATTGTATTTGCACCGCGGCCGGTGGTGAAGCAGCTGAGACGCGGCTATTCCGTGATTCCAGACGCAGTCTATCAAGTACGGCGTCATCCAACATACGGTTACGCTGGATGACCCGCACCTGATCCGATAGTCGTTGGGCTGATACGTTGACAGCTGGCTCAAGCACCTGAAACAGAGAGAGTATCCGACCACGTTACGCAGTCAAGTTAGTTCCCCCATCTGTAGCCCCATAGTATGAGCGCATGACGTTTTCATTGATGGTTTGCGTCCATCGCATGCGCTGCACACTTCCACCGGGAGCTGGGACCCTATCAGAGGCCGGTGGGCCTCGAGGTCCTAAGCCGTCCGGCGGCCGGCGTCCTCTTCGTCGACGTGCAGGTAGTGGCGACGTGGGCGGCGAGAAGTACTCTTCACTTGAGCTCGACGCAACTGCCACGGCCGGTATCACAGCACTCACGGTGGGGCTGGGTTCCGGCGGCGGCAAGGCGGAGCTGAGCGATGAGGCCGGAGGTGGTAGGCGTGCTTGTCAAGCTGCGGCTCTTGTCAACATATTTTTTAATTGATCTTCGGTTTTCTTCATTGTTGGAACATACATACTATTACAGTCTTATGTGCTTTTTTTTTCCTTTGTTATTGCCATTTTGGTTTGATTAATTGACTGATTTATTGGTATTTAAAATTGATAAAATTGGGAGTGAAAAAATTTGTGTCACTTGGTTGACAGTCGAGCCACAGATTATTATTATTATTATTAATGCTCAATTACACAAAATTAAATCAAATCATAGATTATTAACCAAAGAGTCAGGCATCATTCATCCGCGAGTTATTCACTAATAAAATGTATTATTAACAATCGCTTTTAGATCACTTAGTAGCCAGTCATTACTTTATTTTATTTTCAACATGTCTGCCGTGTTCTTGAATACACAAACTACACCGACGTATAGTGTTATTTCTCACTCTTGATCACCATTAGCAGCCATTTCTTTCAATTTATTATTACTATTGTTAATTCCTCAACGGTATTGACTTCAGTTGAGTATACCTCATTCTTTATCCCCACAAGAAGAAATCCAGTGGCGTGAGATCTGGTGACCTCGCTGGCCACCGCACTGGTCCATAACGGCCAATCCACTGTTGTCCGAACATTTGAACCAAACGCTCTCTTGCAGACACCACTGAATGAGCTGGTGCTCCGTCTAACTGGTACCACATCTGCCTGATACGATACGATACCACTCGCGCGGCGACTTCAAACAGGCGCGGGCGCATTCGAAATTCCAGAGCGGAACAAAACGCGTCACAGGCAGGAAGGAAGTCCGGTGACACACTGACCGCGTAACCTAGACACGAGTAATTGCAGTTTTCGACAAGTAAGCAAAGTAGAAACAAGAAAACTCTTACCTATCCCTTTCGCACATACATATTTTGCGATTGACATGAGTGCGTAACGGGATGTAATAACTTCCGCATGCATTTTTTTATCTCTATGTGATGACACGCTTTATGACTCTTAGGGCTCAGGCATAAAGTATAATTTGCATTGATTTGTATCAGAAAATAAATTAAAAAAAGGCGTAGGTTTTTCAAGTAGCAAGCTGGCAACGTGTGTCGTTAACCTGTCGCGTGCTCTCCTGTTTACAATGTAGAAAATACTTAAAATGAAAATGTCCTGTGGCTAAACTACTGTATATATTCATTTGATTTTTTGTGTGCAGGTTGAGAATATCATGACTCAAAGTCAAAGGCCAAGTCAAAGCATTTATTTCAAATAAACCATTATCAGGTACTTTTGAATTGCCAAAGTCAGTCCGTCAAAAATATGAAGCTATTGGCACGTTCGAAAGCGTAGATCTCTATGGAGAAGAACGTGCAAGAAACTCCACGGACACTTATTTAAATCATTTTATGTTTACAAAAGTCCTTATATGAAGACTTATATGAAGTTTCATTTATGATCATATTGTCGTCTCCACTCTGTATACCTACACTAAACTCATATGCAGGCTTATCCAATGCCCCAGTATGGGGCTGTCCCATCTGTCCGCTATAGCTCCCAGGATGATGTTGGGGCTGGCACATAACATGAAGTGGACTTTGAGTATTTACAAATTATTGCTTTGAAGAAGCAAAAGAGCTGTGCGAAAACAAAGCTATTTAATTTAACAGTTTTAGTGGATACGGAACTCTAAAAACATGATAAGATTCTTGAATATAATAATGTTGTTCAAATGTATTCAAAGCGCAATAAGTAATTTGCAATTTCTTAAATCCCGGGATACAATCGTCATGTTTATGATTCCGGGATTTTAGAGGAGGTATTATCAACTCTATGTTACTTACTGTCACGAACATAAGGTATCACTATATTTAACTAATGCATATACCTATCCCGATATCTGGTGATGACTGATGATCATTGGGCTCTAGGACCATTAATTACGTTGCGTTGCTAGCCTTCCCTGAAGAGATGGGGTGGATCGAGTGACAAATTTGACCCACCCAATTAGACTTATATGATAATTACCTAATGCTTGCGATGTAAGCTTTAAAAACTGTGTTAAAACTCCAAGTAATGTAAGTTTTTGTCCCCAGTGGCTCCCCCTCTGCCGCAACGGCAAGCTGACGTGCGGAGAGTTCAACCTGCCCGTGATGCAGGAGGAGCCGCCCGCCAACTACTCCTACATCTTCCCCGACGTGCTGCTGCCCGGCACCCGCTGGATCGACAACCACAAGCCCATCTTCAGCATCACGCTCGACGCGCACACCACTGTGCACCCGCTGGTGAGTACTGAACGAGTTCAACCTGCCCGTGATGCAGGAGGAGCCGCCCGCCAACTACTCCTACATCTTCCCCGACGTGCTGCTGCCCGGCACCCGCTGGATCGACAACCACAAGCCCATCTTCAGCATCACGCTCGACGCGCACACCACTGTGCACCCGCTGGTGAGTACTGAACGAGTTCAACCTGCCCGTGATGCAGGAGGAGCCGCCCGCCAACTACTCCTACATCTTCCCCGACGTGCTGCTGCCCGGCACCCGCTGGATCGACAACCACAAGCCCATCTTCAGCATCACGCTCGACGCGCACACCACTGTGCACCCGCTGGTGAGTACTGAACGAGTTCAACCTGCCCGTGATGCAGGAGGAGCCGCCCGCCAACTACTCCTACATCTTCCCCGACGTGCTGCTGCCCGGCACCCGCTGGATCGACAACCACAAGCCCATCTTCAGCATCACGCTCGACGCGCACACCACTGTGCACCCGCTGGTGAGTACTGAACGAGTTCAACCTGCCCGTGATGCAGGAGGAGCCGCCCGCCAACTACTCCTACATCTTCCCCGACGTGCTGCTGCCCGGCACCCGCTGGATCGACAACCACAAGCCCATCTTCAGCATCACGCTCGACGCGCACACCACTGTGCACCCGCTGGTGAGTACTGAACGAGTTCAACCTGCCCGTGATGCAGGAGGAGCCGCCCGCCAACTACTCCTACATCTTCCCCGACGTGCTGCTGCCCGGCACCCGCTGGATCGACAACCACAAGCCCATCTTCAGCATCACGCTCGACGCGCACACCACTGTGCACCCGCTGGTGAGTACTGAACGAGTTCAACCTGCCCGTGATGCAGGAGGAGCCGCCCGCCAACTACTCCTACATCTTCCCCGACGTGCTGCTGCCCGGCACCCGCTGGATCGACAACCACAAGCCCATCTTCAGCATCACGCTCGACGCGCACACCACTGTGCACCCGCTGGTGAGTACTGAACGAGTTCAACCTGCCCGTGATGCAGGAGGAGCCGCCCGCCAACTACTCCTACATCTTCCCCGACGTGCTGCTGCCCGGCACCCGCTGGATCGACAACCACAAGCCCATCTTCAGCATCACGCTCGACCCGCACACCACTGTGCACCCGCTGGTGAGTACTGAACAACGTACATGCTAACAAAGCGTAAACATAAAAATTGTAGTGTGATCTATCACACGAATACCAGTATGCACAGTTTCATTCACTACTTTATCTAATTTCATCAAAAATATCGTAAATATGGTGCGTATTAACTCAAGAAATGAAGACAATTAGGCTTGCGCAGTGCAGGCCACCACCACGGTGAGTGATCACACAGGCCGGGCTAAATTATAGAATTATACGTCCAACTAATCGCACGACCGACTGGCAAACCAGTTGCGGCCAAATTTAGTGCACTTTAGTACCTACTAGGATGTTCATTGCATCTTGGTCGGTAAGTCAAAAATTCAAAACTCAAAGCATTTATTTCAAATAAACCATTAACAGGTACTTATGAATTGTCAAAGTTAGTCCGTCAAAAACACGAAGCTATTTGCAAGTTCCAAAGCGTAGATCTCTCTGGAGAAGAACATGCAAGAAACTCCACGGAAACACTTTTTAAATCATTTTATGTATAAAAATCCTGGTTACATTAACCTAGTTGCTTCTATATATGAGAACAACGTAAAGAAAGAAAAATCAAATTATAGTATCAAATATTAAACTGAGCCAGTGGCAACTAAGGGACCAGTCTCCACTGCGACGCCCGTTCACGTCGGAGCTTCTGCAACCATGAGCAAGTCGTGGTGCATAGTGCCACCTTCCACCACCCGACTACTTGAAACTTCAGGAACATCTACCACCTGGACGTGAACTGCAGTGTGCCTATACAGAGTGAACAGCCTAAACAGTTTTCCAGAAGGGCTTGGTCATTTAAGGCTGGTGTTCTGTATCTGCTATACAGTTAAGAAAGGTTATCAAAATATTTTTTGTGAGTTTTTTCAAAAAACCCGACCGCAAAAAACGACTAGAACGTAAAAGAAAATTGCTAGCCGTCACGGGACGCCTGGCAGATGTGAAACATCGAAATTATTTTATACAAGTAATATGCATAAAAGAACAGATTACGCCGGGAACTAAATATGACATAATGAAAAAAAAAACATGTAGACTATAATATATGTCACCGGAAAATTGGAGACTCCGTAAGATTGTAATAAATCTTTATTAGATTGCAATTTCTCGATATATTGTGAAAAAAACGTTTCTTATACAATAAATCCCATCCAAATGCAATAGTTTCCAATATATTCGTGTCTTATTAAGAAAAAATTGTTTACAATTTCACGCGATATTTTACAATTTTACGGCGTTTGCTATTTTCTGGTGACATATGTATATATCATCGTATAGCGTGTTTTTTTTATTTTGTATTCTTTTCTTTACTCTATAGCAGATACAGAATCACACTTAAATATGACCACGCACGCAAGAAAGCACTCTAATCGTTGTGCTCTGCTCTGCCGCTGTAAATACAACTCAGCAAATAAAAAAATTACAAAAAAAAATCTTTATTGTTCCCAGTTAATACATTCATCTTAGGGTAATCTAACATATGCATCGTATATTAATGTATTGCACAAAAGGTATTGTTACTGATTCCCAAGCTAAGCTTGAGCTTGTATTTTGGGAAACAGTGTTCAGCCGCAGGAAGTATCACACAGTAAAATACGAATACATTGGTTTGAATGACGCTGCAGTAGACTAACAATATTTTTAGGATAATTTTCGGTTATTCTTATTCTATAATATATTTTTTTATTTTATTTAAGTTTAACAGATGTGTGTGGGTGTGAGTGTATGTGTGGGTGAATGTGTATGGATATAAATGGGGTTCTATAGACCCGTCGGATACCAAATGCAAGTGCGGTGTTAAGAATAGCGAGCCTAACTTAGAAACTTATTTTGCTGTGCTCGACAGGCTCCATAGGAACTAATTGTTGTTTTACCACCTCAGAATACATGTGGAATGCAATAAAAGTATTGAGTATTGGGTTATAGAGGTATGCGGAACAGAGAGTAAAGTCCCGCACACTTCCACTGTAGTGGGAGGATCCTCCGACCAGACGGTTGTTGTGTTTGGTGGGCAACTGCCCGATAGTTGATATTTGGACTTGTATATGTTCAAATCGCACGGAGAACTTTACTTGCGCGATGCAGGATTTCGTTGGTAGTTCATCGCTGCCAGGATAGATGGCGTTGCGTTTCTTATTGTTGCCGTACAAATTTCGTTTCTTAGTTTTTCATGTGGCGGCATTAATACTTCAGGGGACTGAGCCACGCATTGGACTGCCCCAAGTGCACTTTGGAGGACTTAATGAACACCACCGAAACTACAATTAACGTAGCCACGTCATGGGTCCAAACTGTTTAAGAAGCATTCACTCTGAAATTTTGAATAGTGCATAATATCCAGCAAGTAAAAAGAATAGGCCACACCATTTCTTTCCGTGGGTGTCGTAAGAGGCGACTAGCCAGAATATGAGGCGACATCATCTGAGATGTTGTCGCTCCGGTAACCGATACATGGCGGTATATCCATGAACCATGCTGGAATGCTCCCAAATGCCGAACCTTGTAGTGAGCAGCAGCACTAGAAGAGAAAGCATTCTAGGAACTGCGGTCACAAGCCCGCATGGTAACGATGCTAAGAATCCCCATTGACCGGGATGGTTGGCGCTCTCTAACACATCTGAGTGCCTGATTAAAATGTTTTTTTTAGTACAACGTTGCCCCACTCTGGGAATTTCTCCTGTATCGTGGGTGCGTTTACAAACATATAAAGTCACATATACAAACAGCCAGACCCGGAACAACTATCTGTAGGCCATACAAATTTTCCAAATATGTATTTTTCTTTTACAGGATGGGTACATAGAGCGCTTCGCAATGGCGTGCGAGGCAGTACAAGAAGGAAACATTCCGCCGCGCATCGGACTCGCTAACATGGAGTCTGAGCTTCGTGCCAGGTAAGAACCACGATACTTTTGCCCCTTTCTTTCTGATTTGACGATCATACAGGGAGGAACGACAGCCGTATAGAATGTCAGAATAATATGCAACGAAACGTCTGTACATCAAGTGATGCTTGCCAGGGCAATGGAAGGTTGGTTTCAGTTGGAACGGCTTCTGTTAAATTATTTATTGGCACTTTTAAAGACCATTGCTATCAAATTTTTGACTGAATTTTTGTGTTTCAAATGAAAATCTCGAAAACTTTACGGATTGTTACAAACAATTTCCTTTTTAGCATAACAGAGCTGCCCACCGCCAACGTGGAGGTCCTAGCGCGCTACCTGCCCGTGGTGCTGGACAAGCTGCTGCACCTGCTGGTGGCGCCTCCGTCCCTGGCGGGCCACACGCTCAACATCGCGCAGGACGTCTTCACCTGCCTCGCGCATCTCTTCACTGATATCTCTGTGAGTGAAGTAGTCATCGTTCTCTTGACCTCACCACAACGTGGAGGTCCTGGCGCGCTACCTGCCCGTGGTGCTGGACAAGCTGCTGCACCTGCTGGTGGCGCCTCCGTCCCTGGCGGGCCACACGCTCAACATCGCGCAGGACGTCTTCACCTGCCTCGCGCATCTCTTCACTGATATCTCTGTGAGTGAAGTAGTCATCGTTCTCTTGACCTCACCACAACGTGGAGGTCCTGGCGCGTTACCTGCCCGTGGTGCTGGACAAGCTGCTGCACCTGCTGGTGGCGCCTCCGTCCCTGGCGGGCCACACGCTCAACATCGCGCAGGACGTCTTCACCTGCCTCGCGCATCTCTTCACTGATATCTCTGTGAGTGAAGTAGTCATCGTTCTCTTGACCTCACCACAACGTGGAGGTCCTGGCGCGTTACCTGCCCGTGGTGCTGGACAAGCTGCTGCACCTGCTGGTGTCGCCTCCGTCCCTGGCGGGCCACACGCTCAACATCGCGCAGGACGTCTTCACCTGCCTCGCGAATCTCTTCTCTGTCAGTACCGTAAAGTGGGGTAACTTTGGCCCTAAGTCGTTAACCAATGGGAACACACGTTGATTGACATCGACAGTTGCTTCCGAACTAGCAGTAAGCATGATGTTACCAATCAGCCGCAGTGTGTAGGATGCAATTAGCCTAAGGGCCAGCTTATACTAAGACGCGACGCTCGGCGACGATGCTAACCCTAAGGTTTTATTGGAGAGGAGGTGGGACTTGTGAGGAGAGGCAGTCCTCACGCCCCAGCCGCCGCTACGGAAGAAGATGCCCCGGGCGCCGGCTCGAGCAGGGCGATCCCCAGCCACCGTGAGCGCGGGGCAAGGACATAGAGCGAAGGATAGCTCGCCGTTCGATAAGTTTTTTCGACGGTGCGTTGTGTTCCACGCGCACCTCATAGAGATCTCACCATAGTTGACGGGTAGTGCCTGCCTGGGTTTCGGAATTGTTCGATAGAGTAACCACGGTCTTAGAACGCCCTTTGCGTTCTAAGACCGTGGTTACTCTGTTTGAACGAACACGGATAGGTTTTAGTTAGTAAGAGTCTGACTCTTCCTCCCGCTGCGCCCAGAGCAGAAGAAGTAATTTGATGATTTCACATCCAAACAGAAAAAGGTTGTATTGGAGAAGTCGCGTATTGCGATAAATCCACACTTTCATCATCATCATCATCACCATGTTAGGCGAAAGACGTCCACAACTCACAACTGGGGGGCTACTCTCTAAGCCCGAAGTCCGTAGTTTCGGGCTTAGTTGCGGGCGTATTGTACTCCGAATCACCTACGGACTTACGATTAGTTCCGAACCCGAACTAAGAATGAATGACAACAAGATTTGACAGTAACTGTCAAATCCCTCCTGTATATAAGCCTCCTCCAAGAGTCGCCACACCGACCGGTCTTGCGTCTATCTAGTGTTTTACAGACAGTGCAGTTATTTATCTTTCATATTCCTCCAGAACATGAACGAAGGCTCGACCTGCGACAACCATGGCCGCAGCGGGCTCATCTCCACCTACATTCAGTACCAGTGCACCATACCGCGACCCTCGCTCACTGACAGGGATATTGGCTTGCCGTTACCTCCTGCTGGTAAGTAGTCTTGGGTTTGATATCCACGTGGCTTTTGCGGTCCACAGCTAACAAATTCCAAATAAAAAGGGTAAAGGTATATTTGAAGAATTGCTTAAAAAATCACCAGCCAAAATCTTAGAGGTTGCTTTGCTCGCTCTTTTATTTTCTGTGAAGACTGAAACATCCAAATTCGAAGTCTCGTTCTCCACTCGACATAACTTCGCCTCAGTCCCCACAATCGAACGACCAGTTTTAGCGTGTTATTTATTGACATTAACGTCGTCGACTCGAGAGTTTCTTCCGTGGTCGTGAAGGCTTAGTAGAGTAGAATAAGTGTTCTTCAAATAAAATGGGTTACGAATATGGATAATATCCAATTTATGTTTGGAACAGTGATGACAGATGGCTCGTGTAAGATTCTCCACGAAGAATTGGCGCTGCAGTGGGTGGTCGCGAGTGGAGCTACCAGGGACCTAGCCATGCAGAACTCATGGTAAGTTAAATAGTACATTGTTCACCGAGAGGAGAAAGTGACCGATTACCGTCGAGGGTGTCGTTTGAAGCCCGAGCCGTAGGCGAGGGCTTTAAAACACCCAAGATCGGGAATCGCAGTTTCTCTCGAGTGATACATAGTGCTTTATACTACACCTACAAGGAAAATAAAAAACGAAATCTTTACTAATTGAAATTTATATTGAAATTGTTGCAGTTAGTGAAGCTTAATGTAACACTTTTTCCATTAATGTTTGTTTGAGATGTTTGCGACAATGTAGGAGGAATAACTGGCTGTGCTGTTGGCACTGCGCTCGTAGAAGGCTGTGGTGCCAAAGGGGCAACTGGCTGCTGAGGGGCATTTGGCATCGCCGCGCTCGTTGATGGTTGAGGAGATGAGTCTTGATGCACATTAATCGATCCCGATATTTGGTTATTTATTCGTGTTTTGTTTTCTACGGAATTCTCTATGTAACCTTCTGCAACAGCGGACGATTTCCAACCACCGTGGCGTTTTATTGTGGTTAAATCAGCACCAGTATCTGCAAGAATAGTCGCTGAAGTTCTGCGAAAGCAGTGGCCAGTGTATTCTAGTGGATTGAGTAAATTAAGGTAGGAAGCTATTTCTCTTGGCACAGTACTTATTTTGTTTTTCCCAATTACTTGTTTCGTACATTTTTTGTTTTTATATTGTAGTAAAAACCGATTGGTTTTGGGGTCACTGGGGCGAATTTCGTTATATTTCTTTATTATCTCATAAAATAAGCCCGATATAACAAATGATCGCTGAATTTTGGTTTTTGTGTTAGGAATATTGACAATTATTCGATTTTCGAGGATTTCGATATCGTCTGTTGTCATATCCACAAGTTCTTGCGAACGACAGGCCCCATTTACTCCTAAAATCAAAATAACCTGTAAACAAAAATATCAAACATGAAAACCTAGTAGATTTCTACTCATAAATAGGTACGTAATAAATCATAAACCAGTGCATTTTGTTCATAAACTTACCTTCATCAACAAATATTTGTCATCTGGAGCATTCTGCAAAAAGGAATAAACATCCTTTGTAGTAAGCACTTTTGATTTCTTACTACGGAATCCCTCCGACTTTCTTTTCAGAAATGCTGTAAGTTTTTTGTATTCTTGAATATTTATGTCGTTTCTTGTCAATATAGTACTTTTCAACATTGAGTATATAGACCATAACGTACTTGGTTTGTATTTTTGCGCTTTTTCACTGAAATACGCTAGCAAAACAGTTTCTGAAGAAGATGCCGCATTTTTTTCACTTTTCCATTGCAAAAAATCGTCATAAGTTTTATTATATTTTTTAATTGATTTCTGTGGTAAAAGGTTATCAATCAGTATTTTTGCTGTTTCCTTCAACTGCGGCGGAGTTAAAAAATCTTCATCATCACTATCACTACTTATCATTTTGATAGTTTTATTTTACTTTCTACGAAAACTGAATCCTCAAACAACACACAAATTGGAAATGGCGCCAATGGCGTCTGCAATTTTCACATGTTCTTTTTTCAAATTGTTTATCCTGCCGCCGCAGGGTCGCACTGCCAGCCCGACACCATCCAACACACAGCTAGTGGCCAGTGTCATTTTGCGAACTTGGAGATAAAAACTCACTGTAAAAACTTTTTGGCTTTTGATATTTAGGTTACCGGCGCATAGTCTTACCCAAAATTAAAAAAGAAAAACCACGTAAGAAATGGATTTTCATACACTTTTCTCTCCCGCTCAGATGCGTTTTCTCCCCGCATATTTGTTCGATATGCAATGACGTACTTTCTACCGTAAATTTGATAAAGTATCAAGGTACTTTCCAAGCAGGTGTAGTATAATAGTACATTGTTCACCGAGAGGAGAAAGTGACCGATTACCGTCGAGGGTGTCGTTTGAAGCCCGAGCCGTAGGCGAGGGCTTTAAAACACCCAAGATCGGGAATCGCAGTTTCTCTCGAGTGATACATAGTGCTTTATACTACACCTAGAAGGAAAATAAAAAACGAAATCTTTACTAATTGAAATTTATATTGAAATTGTTGCAGTTAAAACTGAATCCTCAAACAACACACAAATTGGAAATGGCGCCAATGGCGTCTGCAATTTTCACATGTTCTTTTTTCAAATTGTTTATCCTGCCGCCGCAGGGTCGCACTGCCAGCCCGACACCATCCAACACACAGCTAGTGGCCAGTGTCATTTTGCGAACTTGGAGATAAAAACTCACTGTAAAAACTTTTTGGCTTTTGATATTTAGGTTACCGGCGCATAGTCTTACCCAAAATTAAAAAAGAAAAACCACGTAAGAAATGGATTTTCATACACTTTTCTCTCCCGCTCAGATGCGTTTTCTCCCCGCATATTTGTTCGATATGCAATGACGTACTTTCTACCGTAAATTTGATAAAGTATCAAGGTACTTTCCAAGCAGGTGTAGTATAAAATATATTTTTGACCTGGATAAGCGTTTGGAAAACTACCGTAACTTGATTTACTAAACATGATACAATATATTGCGCCGGTTCCTCCTCAATTCCTTATTTGATAAGTCTGTGAGAAAATAGTTCATATACAATAAACTGTCTGGCTGCATACTGGCAGACCAAAATGTAAGTGAACAGTTTAGTCTGACCTATCATAAGAAGTTAGTTTCATTTCGGTAACCCAATGGGTAAACTGTTCCTCTCAACTATGTATAACCTAAATTTGGTCTGCTAGCGGGAACCACCAACATCTACTACTGACAAAAGCTTGCACTGACTGGACATGTCCACTCAAATCTGTGTGGTTCTTTCCTCAAAAGATCATTTCAGACACTTGTCTGCATGGTTCTTATTTCAGTTAGTCTGGCAGTTTGAGTTATTTATGCGGCCTACCCAAGTGCCTTTACTTTGGTGTTGTTCGCCAAATCTTTGAGCTCCTTAAAGTTCTAAGTTTGAGCTACACGATAACTGACAAATGCTTGCACTGTCTGGACAGGTCCTCTCAAATCTGTGTGGCACTTACCTCAAAAGGCCACCTCAGACATTAACCTACATGGTTCTCATATGATTTGACCAGTACAGATTGTATGGACTTTAAGAGACTTTGACCTCTGAGTTTGTTTCGGTGTTTCTTCTCAGGGTAGTCAGCTAGGAAACACAGGCCTCATCTAGCTTAAAATGACCAAAACAGATTGGACGTGTAAATAAAAGTGTTATGTTAAACCTACTTGCAAAATAAATATCATTTGCCGTGACAACCAGCAGTTTTTAAGTTTTGCGTATTGGTCTCTATACCAACAGATAATTTTCGTTCGGTAACTACAAGAGATATTTTGTGGCTTGAAGATTGTTACAAAAAACATTCTTGCAAAAATGTGCCAGTCTACGCCTTTTCTTTTTAAAGATGGGAAATCATCAAATGACTTCTTCCGCTCTGGGTGGAGTGGAAGAGCGTGCCAGACTCTTACTGACTAAAAACCCATCCGTGTTCCTTCTCACTCTATCTAACAAATTCCCGTCGCCTATGCTGTTATTTCTTTGAGGCGCGCGTGGAACACAACGCGCCATCGACCCGGGCCTGGTGGTGACCGGACAGCGAGCCACCCAACGTGAGCTGTTCGCAGGCCCGCGCAGCAGGTGGCCGGGGTGAACCCTGCTACTCCCGACGCCAGTCTATGCCTAGGCAGACCACCTTATTTCAGGACCGGATAAGTTAGGACTTTGAACGGCCGGCTCTCAATTCTCAGGGATGTGAACGACATTAACTGAATTAAAATCATTTTCCTAGTAATGAAAATGATCTTGATATATTATTTGGCCGTCAGGTCTCTCTTCGAGCTGATGGTGAAGTCGATGGTGGAGTACCTTTACTGGAGCGGAGCGCACGAGGCGCGGCGCAAGGCTCGCTTCCCCGACCAGTTCACTGATGACCTCACCACGCTGGTCAACAATGTCACTACGGAGATCATATCCAGGTAAATGGAGCACTTTCATCATAGATTTGTATAGGCATTAAGTCCGCATTTGTACCCCTGAGTTCCAAAAAGTTTTAATAAATAATTGTACCCACTACTGGACCTAAGCCTCCTGCAAGCGCTGCTGCAGTCAGTTCCGTGTACCTTCTGCATCTGACTGATTATTAATGTTATCAAGACTTCCGCCAAGTCATCGGTCCGCCTTATCGTTGATCGTTATTGTGCAACCTTCATCAACGAAGCAATGATTTATTTCTATAAATACTTATTTGATCCTTATGAGTAACTCTGAGACTCTGCGTAAAAAAATAGACTTAAGTCATGCATTTAAATTCGTGGCTGAACTTCAAAATGCAGTAATAGTTCTCCACAATCGACCTTCCAGTTTGATCACTCTGTTCTATTTTCTATAGTTACAGGTTATAGTCTAAAGACCTATTTCGAAAGTTCAACTTGTATGAAGAAACTTCAAACTAGTTTTTTATTATTTTCTCCCTAGATACGGCAAAGACAGCCGCCTCACCCAGAGCCTGAACAATAGCCTAGCGTTCTTCCTGTTCGAGCTGCTGAGCGTGATGGACCGCGGCTACGTGTTCAACCTCGTGCGCACCTACTACAAGCAGATGTGCGCTAAGATCGCCTCTCTGCCGGATGCTGTGCCGCTAGTGCACTACAAGGTAACTAGTGGTTACTGTTCGAGCTGCTGAGTTACCTTGTCCACATTTAGAACGCCATAATTTTGTACCAAATATGATCAGAAAACAATACTTTCTGCAATTTTTCTGTACTGTGTCCAGTCTAACACTCTTCTATCGTCACCAGCTGGCCTTCCTCCGCATCATCTGCTCTCACGAGCACTATGTGGCCCTCAACCTGCCCCAGGCCTCGGGTCAGGGCGGCGGCGTGTCGCCCNAGTCCAGCGCGCCGCCCAAGCACGCGCTGGGCCACGAGTTCCGCTCGCGACACTACCTGGCCGGCTTGCTGCTCACTGAGCTCACCAATGCTCTGGACTTGCAGTAAGTAGATCATGCTAGTCTTCTCCCATCCCAGCTAGCCTCGGGTCAGGGCGGCGTCGTGGCAGTCGCTGGGCTCGCAGTCCAGCGCGCCGCCCAAGCACGCGCTGGGCCACGAGTTCCGCTCGCGACACTACCTGGCCGGCTTGCTGCTCACTGAGCTCACCAATGCTCTGGACTTGCAGTAAGTAGATCATGCTAGTCTTCTCCCATCCCAGCTAGCCTCGGGTCAGGGCGGCGTCGTGGCAGTCGCTGGGCTCGCAGTCCAGCGCGCCGCCCAAGCACGCGCTGGGCCACGAGTTCCGCTCGCGACACTACCTGGCCGGCTTGCTGCTCACTGAGCTCACCAATGCTCTGGACTTGCAGTAAGTAGATCATGCTAGTCTTCTCCCATCCCAGCTAGCCTCGGGTCAGGGCGGCGTCGTGGCAGTCGCTGGGCTCGCAGTCCAGCGCGCCGCCCAAGCACGCGCTGGGCCACGAGTTCCGCTCGCGACACTACCTGGCCGGCTTGCTGCTCACTGAGCTCACCAATGCTCTGGACTTGCAGTAAGTAGATCATGCTAGTCTTCTCCCATCCCAGCTAGCCTCGGGTCAGGGCGGCGTCGTGGCAGTCGCTGGGCTCGCAGTCCAGCGCGCCGCCCAAGCACGCGCTGGGCCACGAGTTCCGCTCGCGACACTACCTGGCCGGCTTGCTGCTCACTGAGCTCACCAATGCTCTGGACTTGCAGTAAGTAGATCATGCTAGTCTTCTCCCATCCCAGCTAGCCTCGGGTCAGGGCGGCGTCGTGGCAGTCGCTGGGCTCGCAGTCCAGCGCGCCGCCCAAGCACGCGCTGGGCCACGAGTTCCGCTCGCGACACTACCTGGCCGGCTTGCTGCTCACTGAGCTCACCAATGCTCTGGACTTGCAGTAAGTAGATCATGCTAGTCTTCTCCCATCCCAGCTAGCCTCGGGTCAGGGCGGCGTCGTGGCAGTCGCTGGGCTCGCAGTCCAGCGCGCCGCCCAAGCACGCGCTGGGCCACGAGTTCCGCTCGCGACACTACCTGGCCGGCTTGCTGCTCACTGAGCTCACCAATGCTCTGGACTTGCAGTAAGTAGATCATGCTAGTCTTCTCCCATCCCAGCTAGCCTCGGGTCAGGGCGGCGTCGTGGCAGTCGCTGGGCTCGCAGTCCAGCGCGCCGCCCAAGCACGCGCTGGGCCACGAGTTCCGCTCGCGACACTACCTGGCCGGCTTGCTGCTCACTGAGCTCACCAATGCTCTGGACTTGCAGTAAGTAGATCATGCTAGTCTTCTCCCATCCCAGCTAGCCTCGGGTCAGGGCGGCGTCGTGGCAGTCGCTGGGCTCGCAGTCCAGCGCGCCGCCCAAGCACGCGCTGGGCCACGAGTTCCGCTCGCGACACTACCTGGCCGGCTTGCTGCTCACTGAGCTCACCAATGCTCTGGACTTGCAGTAAGTAGATCATGCTAGTCTTCTCCCATCCCAGCTAGCCTCGGGTCAGGGCGGCGTCGTGGCAGTCGCTGGGCTCGCAGTCCAGCGCGCCGCCCAAGCACGCGCTGGGCCACGAGTTCCGCTCGCGACACTACCTGGCCGGCTTGCTGCTCACTGAGCTCACCAATGCTCTGGACTTGCAGTAAGTAGATCATGCTAGTCTTCTCCCATCCCAGCTAGCCTCGGGTCAGGGCGGCGTCGTGGCAGTCGCTGGGCTCGCAGTCCAGCGCGCCGCCCAAGCACGCGCTGGGCCACGAGTTCCGCTCGCGACACTACCTGGCCGGCTTGCTGCTCACTGAGCTCACCAATGCTCTGGACTTGCAGTAAGTAGATCATGCTAGTCTTCTCCCATCCCAGCTAGCCTCGGGTCAGGGCGGCGTCGTGGCAGTCGCTGGGCTCGCAGTCCAGCGCGCCGCCCAAGCACGCGCTGGGCCACGAGTTCCGCTCGCGACACTACCTGGCCGGCTTGCTGCTCACTGAGCTCACCAATGCTCTGGACTTGCAGTAAGTAGATCATGCTAGTCTTCTCCCATCCCAGCTAGCCTCGGGTCAGGGCGGCGTCGTGGCAGTCGCTGGGCTCGCAGTCCAGCGCGCCGCCCAAGCACGCGCTGGGCCACGAGTTCCGCTCGCGACACTACCTGGCCGGCTTGCTGCTCACTGAGCTCACCAATGCTCTGGACTTGCAGTAAGTAGATCATGCTAGTCTTCTCCCATCCCAGCTAGCCTCGGGTCAGGGCGGCGTCGTGGCAGTCGCTGGGCTCGCAGTCCAGCGCGCCGCCCAAGCACGCGCTGGGCCACGAGTTCCGCTCGCGACACTACCTGGCCGGCTTGCTGCTCACTGAGCTCACCAATGCTCTGGACTTGCAGTAAGTAGATCATGCTAGTCTTCTCCCATCCCAGCTAGCCTCGGGTCAGGGCGGCGTCGTGGCAGTCGCTGGGCTCGCAGTCCAGCGCGCCGCCCAAGCACGCGCTGGGCCACGAGTTCCGCTCGCGACACTACCTGGCCGGCTTGCTGCTCACTGAGCTCACCAATGCTCTGGACTTGCAGTAAGTAGATCATGCTAGTCTTCTCCCATCCCAGCTAGCCTCGGGTCAGGGCGGCGTCGTGGCAGTCGCTGGGCTCGCAGTCCAGCGCGCCGCCCAAGCACGCGCTGGGCCACGAGTTCCGCTCGCGACACTACCTGGCCGGCTTGCTGCTCACTGAGCTCACCAATGCTCTGGACTTGCAGTAAGTAGATCATGCTAGTCTTCTCCCATCCCAGCTGGCCTCGGGTCAGGGCGGCGGCGTCAGTAACATTAAGAGCCTTGAAGTTGATAAATCTCTTCTAGTCCTAGCCAGAAGTCAAGGCACTACGTCGCACAGCACCGCTCCGACCCACTGGAGCAAGCAGCACCACTCCGACTTACTGGAGCCTGCAGCATCATCCCGACTGACTGGGATATCATCATCCCGACCCACTGGGGCATCACCGCAGACAGTTCCGATTTACCGTGAACTATGTGGCTTGCGGTTCCGACTTACTGGAGCCAATCTTCCACTGACCTGGCAAGCATCTTAATATGTATGGACGACTCATCCATAATCGACCTCCGGTCTCCGGAGGGGAATGATGTAGCGGCATGAACACCGCAACAAAAGTAACGCAGCGACTTGCTACGTTTAAGAAATCCTACATCGCGATATCATAGTTTTCCGTACGATTTTAACATATACAACAAGTCGAATATCAACTATTGGGCAGTTGCCCACCGGACACAACAACCGTCTGGTCGGAGGATTTTCCCTTTTTAATGGAGGTTTGCGAGGGACTTTACACCCTGACCGCATACCTATAGTGAGAGTTTTAAACCAAACATTTGCGCTAGCCTTCAGAATCACAGTATCCTATTCCCTGGCTAAACGAAAGTATTAGCTAAACTCCTTGTTACCCCACCCCCCAGGAGCCCGGTCCTGCAGTGCGCGGCAGTGAACGGCGTGCTGTCTCTGCTGACGGCGCACGACGCCGACCCGCGGCTGGGCGCGCCCGAGCTGAAGGCGCGCGTGGCGGCGCTGTACCTGCCGCTGCTGGGCGTCGTCATGGACGCGCACGCGCAGCTCTACAGGGGCTTCACTACTAGTAAAGGTAACGCTATCATCAGTACAGGGTAGCACTACGAAAGGTCAGCGGAATCGCCATCATGCTGCCTTTCATGATCGTCATCTTACCAGGCTTTCTCCCCATTTACTTATCGCCTGCCATGTCAGTTTTTTTTTTCATTGTGCACAATTGAGTACAAAATCGGCGCAGCAAAGTATTTGAAAAAAGACGAACCTAATGAACCACCATGCAATCCCATTTGTAAAACAACGTTCGAAACCGAAATTAAGCATTTAAACATTCTTAATAACTCATTAATTTGTTTTCTTCCAGAGATACTTCAACTAGACAGTGAAATGGGACAATTTGGGAATTTGTACACCGCGTCTTCGCCGGAAGGTGACTTTAAGCAGGTATCTTTCGTTCATTTTCGCCACATTATTTTTGTCATTAGCTTTTGTCGAAATTTCCGAAATAGGAACGTTATTCACTCAAAAACAAAATGCTTTCTGCATGTGCATTTAAGTTTCACACACCACCGTGCGTGCAATATGCGTTAAAAGGAGCTCGAAGTTCCCTTTTCACGAAATTATATAATAATATATAATATATCTTGGGACAACTCACACACGGTCATCCAATCCCAAACTAGGCAGAGCCTGTGCTATGGCAACCAGACAACTGATAAACATACTTATATATTTCTAAATACATACATATTATAGACAAATTACACCCAGACACAGAACAAATGATCATGCTCATCACACAAAGATTTGTCCTGAGTGGGAATCGAACCCACGACCTCCGGTTTAGCAGTCAGGGTCACTAACCACTCGACCAACAGGCCAGTCAAAAAATTATCATGACAATCTTTTTTTCGTTTATTGTAACTATACCAATTTATGATATGTCATTTTTCCCAGAACGGCCGCCCTCCATTCAACAGCGAGACCAGCCGGAACCTACTAATGTGTCTGGTGTGGGTGCTGAAGTGGGCCGAGCGCAGCGCCCTGGCGGCCTGCGTGGCCGAGCTGTCCCCTCACAAGC
>NDFZ01004693.1:83491-137531 GCA_002192655.3 Mamestra configurata | reverse complement strand
AAAGGGGTTACTTTATGACAGGATTAAAGTCGTTCAGTGTCGGTGCATAGAAATCTCCTTCTGACATAGTTTTTTAATAATATTTTTAGAAGGGTTTCTGTTAGAAAGTTCTTATTACTTGCTAACAAATAACATAGAGCTATTTCTCATTACAAATCTTAAGCGCATGTTTTATTTTAGTAAAGCAAAAACCGGCGAAGTGTGTGTCGAGCCACGCACAGTGTAGGTTCCATAATTACCCGTCATGTAAACGATGAAAAATAATTAGCAAATCATACAACATTACAAAGTAACAAATCAATTTTAAGTTATTTTTCACGAAATTTTTATGTATCCTGGCGCACAGGACACCCCGATACAGACATGTGAACGTCTAGTTTAATGGATGATCATTAGATCAAAGAGCTTGTCCTTCTCCCCACACGACGTAATTATTGTAGGTTATATAATTTCTCTTCAATTTTATTCCCACACCCAATACAAATACAAAAATCGAGACCAAAACAAAGCTGAAATCAGTAACAATTAAAACTGGTTCCAAAAAGACATGCTCATTCGGTGCAGGAGATGCCCAGTCAAGGGCGCTCGATTTTAACGATGCGCGGTGGAGGGTGCTCGGCTGTGCTCGGCAACACCGCGGGGTAAGTACCAGAGATAGTTTTAAAAACCCCGTGTGTTTACCGTAACGTGTTGGTGGGACGGAGGTTTTGAATTGAGGTTTATGTTTGGACTATTTTAAGGTGTTCCTAAAAAATAAGTTGGATTTACAGCATATGGTTGCGTTTGTAATAATATATGTGTGGTAAGATGGTAGTCTATAAGGTATAATAATATGTCTACGAGCCAAAGCAGCCTTAAATAAGGAGGTTAAAGTCATTAAGTATTTCGTTTATTCGTTTTCTTAAACTTATTTTTTAATTTTTTTAAATATTTCTTAAAAAATACAAAAACAAGTNTTTACCGTAACGTGTTGGTGGGACGGAGGTTTTGAATTGAGGTTTATGTTTGGACTATTTTAAGGTGTTCCTAAAAAATAAGTTGGATTTACAGCATATGGTTGCGTTTGTAATAATATATGTGTGGTAAGATGGTAGTCTATAAGGTATAATAATATGTCTACGAGCCAAAGCAGCCTTAAATAAGGAGGTTAAAGTCATTAAGTATTTCGTTTATTCGTTTTCTTAAACTTATTTTTTAATTTTTTTAAATATTTCTTAAAAAATACAAAAACAAGTAAAAAAACATTTAAAAATATAAAAAATAGTAGCCCACCGGTATCGGGAACAAGGTCCAAGCTACCGACGGTCAGGGCTCAGTAAGTATAAGTATTTTATTATTATGTATGTTCGTTGTAGTTTTAGATATAATATTAATTATTTCTGGTAGTTAAGTAAGTATAATCTATTTTATGTTACCTTCTCTGTCTCTTTCCACACTGTTTCTACATTTTATAAGTTATTTACGGTAAGCTCGCTCCATCGTCGACTTTGTCTCTGTCATCTATGCCCTAGACTAGAGTCAAGAGCAAACTCACGTCAAATAAACAAAAAATACTCTTCTATCGCAGGTCTGCTGGAAGAAATTTCTTTTGAAATAAGCAGTGTTTGTGTTCTTCTCTGTGTTTATTATTTTCTTTTATAAGTCTCTACTTTTTAGGTACATATATAATAAACTCAAATCTACAAGCAAACCGAATCTTACTAACCACCCGCTTCAATCCACCCAGAACTAAATACCAAAATAAACAGAATTTTTCCGTTCAATCCACTACATATCCATGACAATATATGTAGTATATTGCACAAGCAGGTTTATTGGGAACAGCCTGGCTTCTATTCGACAGCCTTCCGCTCGCAGTCCGTCGGTGAAATTGGATGCACGTACGTTGATTCACGTGTCTCGGCCTTACTATGGGATATCACTCGATTGAATGCTTTTCTTTCTTGGGTTAAAAGTGAAGGGGTACTATAATCCTCTGCCAGGGTTGCGGAATTTGTTCGAAATAATTATCGCGGTTCTGGAACGCAAAGGGCATTTGAAGGAACAAGGAAAAGGAATAGGTAACAATAAGAGTCTGACACTCCCTTCCGCTTCGCCCAGGTCGGAAGGAGTCATTTGATGATTTCCCAACCTAAAAAAGAAAAGAGTACTATATATAATACGTGATTGTAAGCGATAATGAAGTAACCTATTTAGTCGAGGCTAACACTAGTTTCTGAATTAAGAATTTGAAGTTAATAACGTGTCAAACTGTACCTTCATGCCAAAGTTCGACAGGTTTTCATGCTTGAGTGTGATAGGTTTTCTATTCTTATATTGGAAAGGTGTAAAATTAGATTCACAATTACAATGTGCGTGGTACTTAGCTAAGAGGGCTGTTTAAAAATTATGAGTACAATCGTATTACATTCCGTGACTACAACTTCACTATTTTGTCTATGGTGTCACCACTAATAACTATGTCCGGCCCAGACATAGAATCTTCATTTTAATAAACGTTTCACCGTTTTCTATTGTTTTAATTATTTATTAGTGTTTATTTATTTTGACACCCATTTAGAAATTTTAGAATGAAATGAAATTTATTTTAAATTTTTTTTTTTATGAAATTTTATGATGATGTACGCTTTGTTTGAGCAGAATAAACAAATTTCCTTTCTCCTTTCTTTCTGTTAGACAAACAATTACGTTCTCTTATAAGCCTATCCTAAACATCGATATAAATTCCCACATTTCATCAAGCATGGTAAATAAGTCAACAAGTACCTACCTACTACCTACATCAATGCTGAAACCTTCTCGGAGCAAGAAAAGGTCATTGCCCCGCACCGGGTCAATAACAAGCTGATGTTATGATACACTTAGACCCATGCCTCTCCCCTCTAAGTACAGTGTGTACATTTTTTATATCAGATTAATTAGCGTCGAGTCATGGCGAAACCTCGCAAGCTCAAATAAAATTATCTTCCTATATTCATATGGCTTTGTTTAATTAATCGCTTGGGCTTGTATGCGTAAACTATCTTAATTAAACATTTTACTTTCAGAATAAACCTAATATTAAAAGGGATGGTTATGTTTATGGATTTATTAGACATTCAAGTGGTAACAAAATACAGGGGTTGAAAATAGAACTTCGGTTTTGTTGGATGCCATTTCTATGCTTGGATATATCCGAATATGTCACACATTAAAACAAACTTCTTAAATAAGAATATGCTTATTGATATCTAAATGCGTACCTAATCTTCTATCAATACAGTGGGTCAATCTTTCATCTTATATCAAGTAGGTAAGTCCTCAGATAAAGTTAAAATGAGGAAAAAAAAGTCGTTTTGACAGTTTTTGTAAACAAAATATGTCAAACCGCCATATTTATTCTCCCGATGAAAGTTAGCTGACTCTTGAAAAAGTAGCCTTTAGAATCATTTTTTTTTATGACAAGGTGCCAATTGTACGTTTACCAAGAAATCGGATAGACCTTTGTGGTATAGCTACCCACCTATTTTGTTTTTTTTTTTTTCAAGTCGCGGCTCATGATGCACATTACCGACATAAATATATTGGTAACGTGACACTTTACCATGTTCCAAATATTTGTTTTGTTTAAGTTTCCCTTATTCATATATACATACATCAGCGAGCGCCGTGATTAAAAAAAAAAAAAAAATGGCGGCTGGTGGCTATGCCACCTCCCCCCATAGAAAAATGTTCGAAAAAAATCAATTCAATATTATCCAAAAGAGTATTAAAGGTCTTTTGGATAATATTGAATTGATTTTGAATACCCAGAAAAGAAACAGACAAAACAAACAATTTATTCTTTGAATATACCCAACATAGAGCTTTAGTGAGATTCCGAGATCCAATAGTTATATGGAAGCAACGGCAATCACGACTGCCTTTAAAAAAACATTTCGCTGCGAATATCTTCTTTAATAGAACGCGGACTTCCACGGGACTGTTTGATTGGAAATAATGAAAAAATAACATGTTTCTTTTGGTATCTACACTATCAATGGGAATTGAAACCATGGGAGATTGATTGGAAATGGAGCGTGACACAGGAGAATAAAAACGTTAGGAGTTTAGTGGTTCAACTCTAAAACAACAATGAGGAGTCTTTAGAAAAGCAGTACCTTAGCACTAATAATTATAAAGTTATATCTGAACTGTTTCTCTGTGTGTAAAAAACTTTTTACAAAAAAAATACAACCGACTTCCAAATAAAAAGTACCAGTGTTTTTTTGTTGTTTTTTCGTTTTTGACACCGACTTCCGAAATTAAAGTTATTTTATACTTTGTACTTAGTGTTTTTTATTTCGAAGTCGATTGTATTTTTTTTGTAAAAAGTTTTTTTTCACTTTTAGTGGATCACATGTACAAGACCGCCCATTGTGCACTTATTTTATGTATGATTGTCCTGTTCTTATTATGAGGTGTACAATAAAGTATATAATAATAATAATAATAATACCCCTTCACAGCGTACCGGCGTGATGTTATGTAATGAACTGGTGTAAACAATAGACAGACTTGACATTTCAGCAATCCCAGTCCATTTGCTATCATTTATTGAGGAGTTCCGTTGCCTATCTCCGAAGTTCTTCATCAGATCTTCACCAAATTGAAATAGGACCACTCCGAAAAAATACTCGTCCAAAAACTACCCAAATCGCTTCAAGTGTGCCTATAAAATTTGAAGAGTTCTATCTATTTCTCCAGGATTCCATCATTAGATCCTGACTTGATGATCATGAAACCACCTGGAAAGTATACCCTTTCAAACAAAAAAAAATCCAAATCGGTCCAGCCATCTTCGAGTAATCGGGGAACAAAACAAAAAAAAAAGGTTTCGACGAATTGAGAACCTCCTCCGTTTTTTGAAGTCGGTTAAAAATGTGGATGGCCTCATTGTTTTGTAAGAAAAGTTTTACCTGCTTACATACGTGTAAGGTCTATGTACTCAATCAGTAGGTACTGGTGCAAATTTTTACTAGAAAGTATTCTACTATTCACTGATTTTTAGTAATGCTACATTACGAATTCACATAGTGTGTTACTGCCTGTTGTACTCAACGATTGCTTTTCGCTGAAAATTAGGTATTGAGTATTCTACTGACGTTACCTTTGTCTTTGTGATGAATGAAAGGAAGTAGAAAGAAAATGTTTTAACTATTACTATTACCTATACAAATTATTAACTTTACTAAAAAATCCTCAACGATAGGATTAGTAGTACTTTAATTACCTATATTGTAAAAGACAAATATTAAGATTAACAATTAACTGAACTCATCTCACCATCTGATATGTGCGTCTGATATACCTACACTGATAGTTTTTTAGCTCCTAAAATCATTCTAAATGAACTCCCCAATAAAAGAAAAAAAAACAGCAATTACACAAACAAAAACCCAGCATTTTCTTCTGAAAACCATCCTTATTCACTGAAAACATTCGTCATTCGGTTAGATGTCGTCGCACGATCCGGAGAGGTTCAGACAACAATGCAAAACCTCCGTCGTGAAGCCGAGCTTGCGGTAATATTAAAAAGCGGGGGTGAACGCGAATTGATTAGCTGTCAGCAAGGCAGCCGGCCACTGTCGGCCCAGGAAACCCGCGGAACATAAATGCTTAGCCTTATCCCAACTGTTTTGGGGTTGGTTCCAGTTTGAGCGGGTGCAGCTGAATTACTAGTATTTTGCGTGAAGTGACTGCAGCCTATCTCGTCTCCAGAAACAGAAAAATAAAGTCAAATTGTTTATTCTGCACAGATCGAACACATCTATACCAATATTATAAAGAAGAAAAAATATTTGTATTTTTGTATGTAACGAATAAACTTAAAAACTACTGGACCGATTTGAAAAATTCTTTCAGCAATGGATACCTACATTATCAGCGAGTAACAGGTTACATTTTATCCGAGTACTCCCACGAAAACGGGAACTACGCGGGTGAAACCGCGTGACGTCCGCTATAAATAGACGTCCGTATAACATACGTTTAAAAATCAAGTACGCAGAATCAAAAACAGTGCTAATAAAAAGATAAAATTACACGTAGGTACTCTTTGGCAAGACTGATGTCAGGTTTTCAGACTTTCTGACTACCTGTAACAACTGTCAAAGATATTCCAATGACAGCTGGGACCAAAAGCAAGGAGAAGTCTAAGTAAATAATCGATGGTCACCCATCCACACCCGACCTCGGTAAGCGTTGTTTAACCCGGAAGATCAACCCATAGGGTTGTTATTACTGAGCCACGAACTCTTTTTATTACTAACCCACAGAAAATGTGAAGTTTAAAACTGAAAATGTGGCCCAGCCTTTATTGCTTGGAAACACGTTTTTGGGTCAGAGTGTAATAGATGGGCTATTATATAAATGGTCTGGATTGTCTGTCTTTTTATTATATTCGCGGGAAGTATAATAATGCAATTGTCGCTTTTATGAGTGTCCAAGAAGCCTTTACCCACTTGACCTTTGTAATAATCCGTTATATATTGTCATAATTCATACAGCTGAGGAATTGAATATCGTGCAAGAGTTTGTTACCTGATTGCTATAACCTGGAGGTCTATAAGTCAATTTTATATAATACTAGGTTACTTTTGTGCAAGCGTGCTCCATCGTTAGCCCATGACTATCCATCATGTGTGATTGTGGTCAAAAAACTCAAAGCTTTATTTCAAATAAACCATTACAGGTACTTTTGAATAGTCAAGGTCGGTCTGTCCAAAGAGATGAAGCTTAATTACACGTTCTCTATGGAGAAGAACGTGCAAAAAACTCCACGGATACTTTTTTAAATCAATCTTTTTTACAATGATATGGTTAGATCATTTGTGTAAAAATTATACAAACAACGTGAGAACGACGTAGAAAGACTTGCACAATCAAGCGTCCGAAGTGAAAAAAAAGCAACAATTCAAAGAACAAATAATCAAAAAAGCCGTGGCAGCTGAGACATGACCAAACGCGAGCTTTATCAGTAATAATAAAAATTAAATAAAAATCTGAAACCTTTATTTCAAATAGACCATTTACAGGCAGTTTTAAGATGAATCTAGTTCTGCCACGTTAGTGACAAGAGCAGCAACCATGAAAATTCACTCACTGATATTGTTTTTTTATTCCGGTAAACTCATTGACATGTGCATCCTACACTTTTTTTTTTTTTTTAATTTGTTGTCGGGGGGAAATCCTCATGGAAATCCTCCACCCTGGGGCGGGTGGAGGGGTCTGTCAGACTCTTATTGACTAAAACCACCCCGGTGTTCCATCTTCCACCTACGCCGGGGATCGCGGGAACGTATGCGACTTCCGCAATCCCCGGCTGGTGCCGGCCCGCCACTGCGGGCCACCTCGCGTCGGCGAGGGGAGTGAGGTGTTTGACTCCCCTCGCTACGTCAAAGAGGGGCGCACGGGAACACCACGCGCTGCCACCTTGGGTCCGGATGAATGGGGGGCGACGGACATCCCCAAGTCCGCCGCCCCTGGACCCAGTGCATCCTACCCGTCCTAACCTACGGTGCACAAAGTTGATCACTTACTAAAAAAACAAAATTCCAGACTCAAGATTTGCCAACGGGCTATGGAGCGCAGCATAACAGGTGTTAGCAACACCACCCTGCGCTCCATAACTAAAGTAATAGATGTTGGGAAAAAAACAGCCAGACTAAAGTGGTAGTGGGCTGGCCACGTCACACGATAGCACCCGGACAGGTGGGCGAAGGTCGTCACTCACTGGTCGCCTAAGAAAGGACATCGTCGTCAAGGACCACCGCGGGAAAGGTGGTGTGACGATCTCATCATGTTTGCAGGGCAGACTTGACCAGAGATCGCTCAAGAGAGAGATTTGGAAGGAGAATAGAGGCGAGAGATAGCTCCGAAATAAAAAAACATACAATGTAAAACAATATTGATACGAATGGATTTGTCAGTGTGCTATGCGCCTGCTACACGCCTGCTCGTAGCCCATTTCGTAGACGCGCTACGCTCGTAGCACCTCTCACTTCTTGGCTCCATCTTAGATTTTGTTGTGAGGACACTTTAACTAACGAGCTCTGACGCCGTCAATCCGGCTCTGCTTTATACTTGTTTGAACGAGTACTTACTTACTACAGTTTTCCTGGGACTGCATATTACAAGGGTATTAAAGTAGCTTTGTAGGTAAGAAATTGTAACTGTAGAGCTTGTATTAAAATATATAAATATGTTGTCGAATCCTCCCGTAAGAAAGGCATTTTTCTACGTAACTATAGGTATTTAGTAGTATTTTAAGAGAGAGAAGCTCAATGGTTAGTAAAATAAGTTATAAAACAAATAGATAAATTCAATGATTTCGGAGTTTCAAAGGCCTACAAACATACATTCATATATCTGGTTTTTCTAGGACATATCAAACAGGAATGGCAATGTGGCATGCGCGTGCAGTAGGCTACAGTAAGGGTAGGCCAGCCCATACATAATGCCCAAAAAAAAAATGTTCGTCGCAAATTCGCATCGTCAGTATCGTGATTTCAACCCTGAATAGTGTGATGAGTTTCTTTTTTTAACAGGCTCAACAGATGGTAGATTTAAACTGCTGAACTCCTACTTAAAGCCCAAAGTAGCAGAAGGCCAGGAAAAGGGGAACAAGGGGAAGGGAAACTTTTGTTCTGCTTTGTAACACCACAGTTTTATCTTCACCTATTTCTCCTGGTCACGCTATAACTTGAGAACGGCCGATTTGGCTAATTCTTTTTTGTTTAGTTCGCCAGATTACACGGAATGTTTAAAAACAAACAAAAATTACGTAGGTAGGTAGGGTAGGTACCTGCCAGGGTTGCGGAATTTGTTCGAAAGAGTCACCGCGGCCCTGGAACGCAAAGGGCTTTAGAAGGAACACGGATGGGTTTTAGTCAGTAAGAGTCTGACACGCCCTTCCGCTCCACCCAGAGCGGAAGAAGTCATTTGATGATTTCCCATCCTTAAAAAAAAATAAAAAAAAATAAGGTAGGGTAGATAGAAAGGTAGGATAGGAAAGTAGGGTACATATGTAGGGTAGAGTAGGGTAGGTAACGGTTGACGGTAGGTGACGGGAGCGAAGCCACGGGCACAGCATGTATAATAATAAATGTAAGAAAAATTGGTACCTATCTACGAGTATTACAGAAAATCTATTGATAATTTTGTTAGAAGTGTAAGTATATTGTTTAAATCTAGGTTTTTATTACGATAGGGTTTTGACAGGATTTTTTTGATTACATTTCTCAACACCTAGAGAGCAGACAAGACGCAGTAAACAAATATTGCTTTAGATCTCAATAAATGGCGGAGTTGTCAGCGTTTTAAAGTCTGTAACAAACAGAGACAGCACTAATTGCGTGTGGCGTCACACTCACAAGTCCCGACATATTCAATTGAAGCCATCCAGTACCTACAAATAACATTATGTGTGATAAGGACAGAAGAATAACTTCAAAAGTGTATAACTTCTCTGTTTTTCTACCATTTTTTATTTATTTTTCACAAATTTCACCTATCAAATAAGTATTCATTCATTTAGATTTTTCATACTAGTCAAATTCTCTATTATAACGATGCTCAACTAAGTCCTAAATTGAGTTTCCAGCTGGCAGCTTCGACCTTGAGCTAAATCCTTTTTCACTTGGCTAGTTCTCACACATGAAGCCGTTTTACTCAAAAATCGGTAATGTATTAGTGAATCGCGATAACCTTGTAGGCTTACCTAGAATGTAAAGTACCGTCTGCAGCAAAAGTAGGTCAAGCTTTTCTATTGATTCAGATCATATTTTCGATTAATAATATCGTTAGGAATTATTAAAGAGTTCAACCTACTTTGAGGACTAGCAGCATAATGACTTCAACATGACGAAAACATTTCACAACGCGTTGTGGTTTGTTCCAAAATACCACATCGCGAAATTTGCGTCGTGGCACTTAAGACAACGAAATGAAGAATTGCCGTTCTGAGCTCTAAATACTGCAACCACGTTGCATATGAGTGTAGGGGAGTACTAAGTGAGGATTTCCCGAAATTCCTACGGGAGCGGGAAAAAACGGAATATGCGGCGCGTACGAAGTCGCGGGCAAAAGCTGATTACTTATAATTTGTTTTCATGCAAAAAATTTTAAACAAAATTTCAAAAATCCTATCCTAAATTAATATTTTAAATGCGAAAGTGAATTGGTTTGTTACGTTTTCAAGCCGAAATTACCAAACCAATTTTAATGAATTTTGGTGCTACGGTAGACGGGACCTAGGGACGGTTATTAGCTACTTGAACACGGGCGAGCGGTACAAGCTATTGTTAAATTCCTATAAAACATCACGCTTGTATTTTGACGAAAGGGTTACATAGAGTAGAAATGTAAGCATCGTATAGGTACCCATATTTTCCCAGTTTTAAGTCCCACGAAATAGATGGCGACCTACTTACCACTATTAGATCCCAATGGTCACTACTGAAAACCTTAATAAGTCTCAACCTCGGCCAGTGAATAAGCATTGCCATACAACGTGGCAATGCCGCTAGTCTTTTGGGCTCACTTCCAGTCGACAGCGATGCAGACGAATTTTTTTGGCGCCATATTTTAGTTAGGAGTTTTTATGTTTATTTTAAGTCGATATAGTTACATTACTATTTTAAATATAAAATGTACATTGTACATATTTCTAAAAAATAAGTCTTTGACCGAAATTAAGATCGGTTCAAGTAAAATCGAAACTTCGAAATGATCATCGACTGTTGGTTCTGTCCGTACTCCTGCCCTCTATATCTACAGTTCTGAAGCTCAAAGCTCTTTGTCGAAACACAATAGCGTTGAGTCACAGTATTACCGTATTACGAAGTTAGTTCTCGGAAACAGCCGTATCATGGAGTAATTCGTTTGAAAACCTCCATTGAATTACCGTGACTCAGAACTATAATATGGTTGACTTTATTCTGCTAAGGTTGTGTCGTGGGTTAGTTAAGGTTATTTCTTATTGAAAGTTCAGCTGAAGTCATTACTAATGGATCGTGGAAAGTCTGACGAATCGTTTGGATGATGTGGCTAGGGGCTGACTCAATCGACTTCACTTGAATTACATGGCACAGGTGTAGACCTGACCTGGAGGTCATAGGATACTGTTTATCCCGGTAGGTTTTAAAGCATTGGATAATTTTCAATTTCATGCGGTTTTACTCGCTGGCTAGTCGGTGCTACTTCTCCGTCAAAATATTGCTGCAGTAACATCCTTCCCTCAGAAAAATCAAGTAATGGGTTCAGTTTTATAAGAGCTTAATAGATTGACATTTTTTGCCATAAAAAATATCTTCCAGTAAAGTTTTGGTTTGATATGAAAATTATCATAAATTTCTGGTGGCTATAAAAATAACATTGTCACTTTCACACTAACACTTTGGCGAGAAAATGTTACACTTTTCCCAATTCACACAATTTTTAACCAACTTGCAAAAAAGGAGGTTCTCAATTCGGTGAGTATTTTTTTTCTTTTATGTACACCGATTACTCCGAGGTTTCTGATCGGACTTACTTGATTCTTTTTTCGTTCGATGCAGTATAGGTACTTGCCATTTGGTCCAGTAAAAAATATATTCAGTTTGGCTCAGCAGTTTTTATTTTATGAGCATTTTTTTATTCGTTACTTATATAATAAAAGCTTACTTATTTTGTACTTTTTAAAACAATCAGAAAGTACTTACTGATTTGCAAATTTTAAATTAAAATTCCTAATAGATTTAAATAAAAATTCTACTAATCATTATTTGCTATTAGTATTTTTTTAATCATATTTTTATGATAAGTTTTTTATGATTATTTAAGCTTGTTAAAATATTTATTCGTTCTCAGTAAATTAAATTGCGTGGAATAAAACATGACTTTTTACTACCTCCTTCAAGGTTTCTTCATCCTCCTTTCTCATTCATTTTCTCGGGAACCACACTTCCCACAGTCCGCTAAGCTTAATTAATTCCCTGCTTCATCCAACATGGACGAGTATTTTTATATAAAGCTTCAAAAACTTTCCTCTGATTTCTACAAATGTACATTTACTACTCACTTAAATTTATTTAAACTGAGAAAAATTGCAAAGATCTGTAATTGGGAATACTTTAACGAAAAAGTCATGTCATTTTGAGTGGGTGGTACGAGCCCTTTGGACCTACCTGGCTAGGCAAAGTGAAAATCTTTCAGCGCCAATGACTATTTATCAAAAAATCCAAAATACGAGCATATGGCATAGATATGTGCTGCAGAAATTGTACGTGGTCAATTTCTTACATTTCAATCACTTCACTGACTATAGCTTTCGCTTTTAAAATATCACTTTGGTCATTTAGACACGACACCGCCTGGATGATCAAGGCATCGTAAATGTGCCATTCTAGATATCAAGCTAAAACGGTTAATGTGCCTTTAACCCCATTGCACAGGTTTTACTTAGTATGGGCTCCTGTGTCCCATCTTAAGACTGTTTCCTTCATGAACTGCAGTTTTTTTTTTGTGGTTGAGAATATATAAATGATTTAAAAAAAAATCTGCACCGGAACCTAATAAGCCCTATTGTGCTTGTAACTACACCAACAGCCATGTCTCCTGGGGCCGAAATACGAAGTACCAATGCCATCAAGATTCCGTAGCGAAAAGGGATAATGCTATTCGTTCGTAACCAGATTCCTAATGGATTTAAGACGTCATATTATGGTCCCTAAACAGGAAAACAGCAACAGGGCTTGGCGGTTCAAATGCATAATGGTGACAGTATTTCCACGGACGAGCTCCTTCTAAACAGCTTTATTATCGAAACGAAAAGACCGCTGAAGAACTAAGAAGACAATAGATTTTCCTATCCCCTACCGTGAGCTAAAACATAAACACTTCAGCAAGCCTATTTCTGTTTTGTTCGATCAAATAAAACGTTCGTACTGTAAACATAGCGTGCGTGTACTTCTGTTTACATTGTACTTAAGTCAGGTAAGCTCGAAGAAAAACATTAAATGGAGCATGCAAGTGAACGGAATGTATCTGTATTTATTTACGTCTGAATCGTGAAAAATATTACATTGTGCACGTATTGTAACCTAGGTACTTACTAATTTATTTTAAACAAGCTGTCCCCTTGGCTTCACTCTCGTCACCTCCCGTCAACCGTTACCTACCCTACTCTACCAACACTACCCTACACAGCTACCTACCCTACCCTACTTTCCTACCCTATCTACATACCTACCTACCTTTTTTTTTTGTTTTAAACCTTTTCTGTAATCTGGCGAACAAAACAAAACAAGAATTAGCCAAAGCGGTCAAGCCGTTCTCAAGTTATAGCGTGACCAGGCGAAATAGGGGTTCATTTTTATATATATATATAGATAGATAGCCGCTGCTTTAGTGGAAAGATTAAACTAAACAATGAGCCATGACGAAAACCCGATAAGTATTAATTTTTCAGCATAACTTTGACAATAGGACATTCTGCTACTAAGACGTTCTGCCAGTAAGTCATTTTGCGAGTAGGACGATTTGCTCATAGATTATTTTGAAATAGGACGATTTGCTCATGTTATTTTGCTAATAAGACGATTTGATCATAGGGTATTTTGCGAATAGGACGATTCGCTCATAGATTATTTTGCGAATAAGACGATTTGCTCATAGGGTATTTTGCGAATAGGACGATTCGCTCGTATGTTATTTTGCGAATAGGAAAATTTGCTAATAGTTAGGACGTTTTTATACGGAGATATGTTAGAGCCCAGATGTGTGTGGAAAGGGGAGAGATGGGAGTCCCCTTTACTATCTCCCCAGGAATGTGCCCTAACAGGCGTTGCATAAAGGGGGTTCCGGAGTGGTATATTAATAGGTAACGGGGCCCCTTCTATGTGCTGATGGTGATAACCGGGGTGGTTTCATTGAGGTAAAAATCTTACACTCCTTGGTCTTTTCCCCAAAAGTCCAGGCGGCTTTTGAGGGCTTCCCCAAAATAAAAATAGGCCTATGCCCAGCTGTGGGACTTAACGGACTAGTTGGATATACGTAGATAGATAGTCAGTGCTTTACTATGAACTAATTACTAGGACTCTCGCTAAGGATCTTAAGTTTAACCTTTTGAACGCCAGAGCATAAACGCATCGGCGTAGCCCCGACGCTAAGCCACAAATTCGACGTACTTTTTGTCGCATATTTTTGACGTTTGACGTACAGGGCACGCACTTGATTGTCATGTATACGTGACAATGGCGTTTAAAAGGTTAAGTTTATAATTCATCCGTGTGTCAGCTGTGTGACAATAAATACTATGTCATTTTTTTCCTTTCTAACTATCTTTTTCTCGCGGCTCCCGTAGCCTATCTCGCTCGAACCATGCATTTGGCGAGATTAAATGTCACTTAGAAACGGCGTCGCTAGTCGCTAGCTTTTCATCAATTCAAGAATTTATAATTGAACCATTCAGAATTCACTTTTACAGACAACTTTACTAGTGCTTCCACACTGCTGTTAAAAATTTTTACAAACATTTTCTAACACCAATACATTTACCACTTTATTTTTCGTTACTTTAACAAAGGTAAAGTAACGAAAGTAAGTAAGTAAATGTTGTGATCAAATGTTTGTTTAGAAAATGTTTACTTATGTTTGTAAACATTTTTATTAACAGCAGTGTGGTAGCACCCGATCTCTTTCAAATATTAACTTAGTTTAAATTACTTTGATTGAAAGAGTACAGACTTTTAAAAATAAAATCTACTTGACCGTTTATGACCGTTAGGGTAGACGTGTTTTTAAGTGGAGTCCGCGAATGGGCGAACATAGGAGAGGGCCCTTAGACGAGGTGGAGCAACAATCTTCACTGGGTGGTTAGAAGCAGCTGGATGAGACTGGTCGAGGATCGAGTTAAATGGCGTGCGATGGAGTGGGATGTTATGTCCAGCTGTGGGCTGCAACGTATTGGTTTTCTAAACGTAACACAGAATTGAAAGGTTATTTAAGTACTTTCTACTATTGGGTTTCCGTTTTTTCTTCAGCTTCTTTGAACTATGATAACTTACTATCTTTCATAATTCCAAAACAAACCGAAGTTCAAAGTGGCCCGTTTAATAGGTACCTAAAACGGCAATGTCATAGGAAAAGACGTAATATTTTAATGAGTAAACATGACGTAATATTTTACACTTTCATATCTACGAGTAGATATATTAAAATAGAATATTCCAATCCTTCATTGATGAATTTATTAATCTCTTTGATGTTCAACCGTTATCAGCTTTGTTTAATTGAGTAACGAAACCAAAATATGATATTTTATCAGGTACCTACCTCGTATAATAACGCTTTTAAGTTCTTAAAATATTGTAAGTAACCAATGCCTAATGATGTTTTTGATGTTTTAAAAATATCTATTGCTAATCAGAAAATGGTGCACCTAAGACAATAGAAAATTAAGTAGTTCTATGTTTTTTGTTTCATCGTAACCTTTTCCGCGAAAAACGCTCCAAAGCCATTATTTTGTTTAAGACTTCTTTCTATACACAAAGAAACAAGTTAAAAGGTTAGATTACCTATCTTTAGAAGAAAAGTGTCTGTGAGCCAAACAATAATAACTCATTTTGAATGAGTCCAACTTAAAATGAGGTTGCAACTTTTGAATATGACAAGGTTCACTCACTTCATGCCCTTGCCAAAAGTTACCCATTGGCGCGAAAAATCAATACTGTGTCTATGGTTCAGTATCCAAATGTGTCAAGTGGAGAAAGGTATGTCACGTGACGATTTGGGATACAGCAGCGGCGGGTTAGTAGAATTGTTAAATTCGCACAATTTAGGAGATATTGGTAGATATAAAACAAATTGATAGGAGAGCAAAATATGTATGTGGTTGTTAGAGGAAATGAGTTTTTTACGCTGATGATCACAGCTTCTACGATGCTTTGTGCTATTGTTTTTGGGAAAGTGGTATTTCAGCCTTCATAGGAATAACATCACGCGTTTATTTCCCATAGGGTTTGGCAGAAGTGTAGGCACCTATAAAACACACAGATTTCACCATTTATATTAATTCGTCACGTAATTCGGGGAAGGAGGGATCATAGACCTTACCGTTCCATCACTAAAAAACTGATGGTATTTAGGAAGCTGCGACGCCGCGACGCTGGCAAGCAGAATCACGGCAAGCCAAGATGTAGATAGCGAGATGAGCTGAACTTCTTTGATAAATTCAACTCCTTGACAGCTCTGAACAGAGAGAGATGGTTCCCTCTTTCTGGGCCTTTGCCCAGAGTCCCAGTGGGACAATATAGGCTAATTAAAAAAAATAAGGAGTGAGCCTATTGGCGAAAACAAAGCAAGATTAAGTATATCGAGAAACTATTAACTTTTATTAATTATTAATATTATTAATTATTATTATTATTATTTAACGGATTCACTAAGACTGAGAATGTATTGAAGACATTTGCATAATAAAACAACCCAGTACGTAATCATTTATTTATGTACCTATAGACTAAGATATTTAGCAAATGATCGATGGTTTCCGACTGAATCCCCGTTTAATTAGAGCTTAATTAAACCGAGTCGAGACAGATTAACGTGAGTTATTGTGCTTGTAGTCATGCCAACTAGTTACTTGAGGTACTCACGAATACAATCATAGAGATGCGAAAAAAAATGTATTCTAAACGTACTTTTAAATGAATAAAGTGGGACGAAAAGTTATTTTAAAATACTCAACAGAGTTTGATGCGGTTTTCAGAATTTATACCAGAGGTTAACATAATATGAAATTTACAATTAAGTAAAATAATCTCGTTGTATTGTCAAGTCGTAAAATCAGCGAAGCAGAGACATGTCGCTGCTATGTGAAAAGATAAGAAAAATTCGGAAATCCACTACAATGTTTAACTCTTATTAACGGATCAAAATCTTAATCAATCTAAGAAAGAAAGATAGTTTATTGTGACAGCTGACATGCATACGCATTATAAACCCTAAACTAAAATTCCTTAACTACTAATAGAATTAGTATAGCAGTAGGTATCTACTTTAATTACATATGTTGATTCAAACTACAATTAGGTACCTAATTGTTTAACCAAACGTAGGTAAACGTAAGCCTGTACCGATTGGTAAAAAAAAAAAAAATGTTTTACTGTAGCACCTATTGCCACAACACCGACTTCCGAAATAACTATATATTTTTTTTGAAGAAAATTTTCATACCGCGGGCTAAATATGAAAATCATTTCTTATATAAGTACTCCTTAAGAAACGATTTTCATATTAAGCCTGCGTTATGAAAATTTTATGAGGAGTAAAATCGAGCGTTAACTATAAGTGAGGCGTTATGTTCCTTTGCGCACATTTCACTTCAGATTATATAATATGTGTGTATATTCAAAGTATGCTCAGCTTTATTAAAATGCTTTCATTCACCTTCTTTTTACATAATCTAACCCACACTACAACTAAACTCCACTTGTGCGTCGGAGCTGACACACACATTTTTTTTATTTTATTCTAATGAATCAGCCTACACGATGTCTTGGATGCCGTCATCGTAGTTCGCAAAAATACATCACCAAAGTAAGAAAAAATGCTCATAAAATGAAAAACACTGAGCCAAAAAAACAACAAACCAACCGAATAGAGAACCGCCTCCTTTTTCGAAAGTCGGTTAAAAACACAAAGCAAAAGTAGCACTAACCGAGCTTCGCAACAACTCCACAGAAAAAGTTAAGCAGAACGCAATAACACTAAATAAAGATTTGCGAATATGACTCACATTTTTTGCATAGTTCCTTGCAGGACACCTATATCGGCTTCTGTAATGTGCTGGCCAGCCGCCAAGCCTTCGAGTCCATAACTCAAATTCGTTTTACATTGCGCGATAAAAACGAACTTATATTTCAAAATGATAACTTGCATACTTTTTCGTAGAAGAAAATTATGAATGGCTTTAAAAATGGTAGGTTTCTTATTGATTTGGTACTGGGATTTTTCAAAGCGTTTCTTTCATCTTTCCTCGTAAATTAATTATTTACGAACTTCATTAATGTCTGTTTAATTTGTTGGGGCTTTAGCTCTTATATTGATGCCGTGTCTGCAGGCACCTTTAGCTTTTTACAAAAAGGATGGAAAAAGATTTGTAGAAGAAAGTCTTAATTGCAAACATGACCAAATGAAAACGGACAGAGAAACAAAACGGACATCAACCTTGTTTTAAAGTACATTTCTACCAAAATGTATGATCACAATGTACTACACTGTAATATCCCTGTTTAGAGAAAACAAGATAAACTCCAGACTCAATTTAACCGTCCCATGTCCCAGTACTCGACCAAAAAGCTGAACTTCGGCCACATTGTCTGTAAGTCTCAAGGCACAATCTAGACTCAACCATGTCACGCCCTCATCCTACTAATATTTAAAATGTTTGTATGTGTGTTCCTCCATCACGCTTTAACGGCTGGACGGATGTGGATGAAACTTGGCAGACATGTACATTATATTTCTTATTAAAATATGGGTTACTTTTTATCAGGTTAAAATCAGCAGTTTTCTTGAATAGTGAGTGAATCCGCAGGCAATGGCTAGCCATTGTTCTTCTTCACTTTACTGTAATATCCCTGTTTAGAGAAAACAAGATAAACTCCAAACTCAATTTAACCGTCCCATGTCCCAGTACTCGACCAAAAAGCTGAACTTCGACCACATTGTCTGTAAGCCTCAAGGCACAATCTAGACTCAACCATGTCACGCCCTCATCCTACTAATATTTAAAATGTTTGTATGTGTGTTCCTCCATCACGCTTTAACGGCTGGACGGATGTGGATGAAACTTGGCAGACATGTACATTATATTTCTTATTAAAATATGGGTTACTTTTTATCAGGTTAAAATCAGCAGTTTTCTTGAATAGTGAGTGAATCCGCAGGCAATGGCTAGCCATTGTTCTTCTTCACTTTACTGTAATATCCCTGTTTAGAGAAAACAAGATAAACTCCAAACTCAATTTAACCGTCCCATGTCCCAGTACTCGACCAAAAAGCTGAACTTCGACCACATTGTCTGTAAGCCTCAAGGCACAATCTAGACTCAACCATGTCACGCCCTCATCCTACTAATATTTAAAATGTTTGTATGTGTGTTCCTCCATCACGCTTTAACGGCTGGACGGATGTGGATGAAACTTGGCAGACATGTACATTATATTTCTTATTAAAATATGGGTTACTTTTTATCAGGTTAAAATGAGCAGTTTTTTTGAATAGTGAGTGAATCCGCAGGCAATAGCTAGTAAGAGAACGCAAACAAAAGCTCGACCGTACCCCAACTAGGTCCAATTGTTCTAACTAACTTAAAACGACATAAAACCACATGCCTAGACTTGTAGTGCTCGTAAATCTAGTCTAGAATTCTAGACATCGGACTATAAAGACAGGAAGATGGTCGTTTTGTACTCAAACTTGGTTTATAGTTTTAAGCAGGTAGCGTAGTGAAGCAACGCTTTCAAATGAATTCTGATGGAACCTGAATTGAGATGACATGAGCTCGTTTTGGAATTATTTGTGGGAATTTCCTGCTTTTGATGCACATATGCAAATGTATTTGACATCCCACTATAAAACTCCTGAGGCAATACAGCTGACCGGCGGAATTAAAAGTAGTATATGAGGGCTTAGGTCTCTATTCACGTATTTTGGGTATTTAAACCTAATTCGGTCTAGCGAGTCATATTACACGCTAGGAAAAAGTGTAATATGACTCGCGAAATCGGCAAGGAGGACTTTTTATACTTATATTAGAATAAACCTAGATATAGATGAGTGTTGTATCGTAATTACGGTTTTTCCTCATTAATAGTTCTTTTTATTTTTCTTTAAAGTATTAAAGTTATTCGGCATGTCACAAAAAAAAAAAATATCTAGCGTATATGCTGAACTGAGGCTATTTAGCATAACCGTGCGGTCCAACTGTTTTTTAAGTTTGTTTTTCATATTTGCTGTCTGCATTTATAGTCTGTGTTTTCTATTTTAACCAATCCCCTTAGAACTATGTTCTAGTGAATTACTTTTATCTTCAAAGAGGTCGAGCGGTGCATTTCACAGTGCGTGGCTTTGTAACGTCAGAGTCAGGATTTCAGGGTTGCAGAATAATTTTATGCTTGGCTTGCTTTGCGGTTTCTAATCCGCCTCGCCTGGAGTGATAAATTCCAAAAGGTCATCGCTCCCTTTTAGGATATAGCCTGTGTTGAGAAGCTGTATAAAGTATTACAATATGTAGTTCTATAGATAACAATACATTTTTAGATGATTAATGATTCCGACGTTTGGTACTTACCTAATTATCCTAATCATATCGCCCGAAAGACCAAGTTTACCAAATGACGAATCTTACACTGTCTGTCATATTTAAGGCATACCTAAGCTTCTATAACTGACACAAATAACCTTCCACATTGTAACACAAAGTCACTAAAAATAACCTTTTCCATTCAAAGAACGGAAGCTAAGCTGACCCGGCAGACTTCACCTTAAAACTTGCACATTCCGACAATCGAGTCGTTAAGGGGAGTGCTTCCCATAGAGCAAAGAATGTCGCGCTGGCAGTAGAGACGCCGTTAGTAAGAATATTCGTGGTCACGTTTTTGCGCTGAGAACAAGTCTCGGCTATCATTGCTATAGACAATAATGTCACGAGACTCACGAGCCGTCAATTTCTTTGGGTAAATGACGTTTATATTACAGACAGAGAACGGGACTAAACATTACCGAAAAATTAAGTTACTGTGTAGAAAAACACAAAGCTTATGTACCAGTACCTGTCTCTTTTCATATTTGTGACGTGGACCAATCAGAATTCTAGAAAAAGACGAGACAATAAAGTTAGCGTTTCAATTTAATTAAGCTTATGTTAACTTATACCATTTCTGCTCACATCTTCTGATTCACCTGGCAATTTCTTAACGAAATCGCCTGTCACCCTATGTAATGTTTTCTTTATCTATGTTTCACCACTCTAAAAAGAATCTTTTTATGTCCCCGTGTTCTGTGGTGCTCCCGAATCATTCGCCGGAGCACTACTCATTCTCTCACATAATAGCCAAATTGTGTGTGGGCTGTAAATCGTCTTGACTTCATTTGTTATGTCAAAATTTCTTCATTTGTTATGTGTAAATCTAGATTGGCCTGTTGGTCGAGTGGTTAGTGACCCTGACTGCTAAACCGGTCAAAGTCAAAGTCAAAAAGTCAAAAGTATTATTATTATCTTGTAAGTATTTGACAATCTCGGGACCCTGAGGCCCCGGTTCTTATTATTAATATTATGTGAACTTTATGCTCACTCCAGCAAAGCTTTCACTGTAAGTTATAACGAAAATAACGTCAGCTGGTTTGTATGAAAGGTTCTGACAATGCTGCCTTCAGCAATGGCCGAAGTGGCTTTTCCTTGCTCTGTGGTGCTCCCGAATCATTCGCCTGAGCGCACATCGCCCCGCTAGTTTCTCATTCACTCACATAATAGTCAAATCGTCGTCTGCACAGGAACACTTGTGTCTAATGGATTGATGACGGCAGCCGGCTGCCTCGGGACGAGGACGTCTTCAGACAATTATGGAGTTTTGTAACTGTCGTTCGCTCTTGATGATAGGTAAGGAGTTCTGTTTCTAAGTGGAGTTCGTAAAGGTCGTTTTCTAAATTCGTTTGGTCTTGGAGCGGTTGGAAGAATTTTTGGATTTGGACAACCTATAACGTACCGACTGCTGGGATACAGCACAGGTCTCCTCTCGGGTACGGGTCCAGTGCGGGAAGGCGGACAACATGTCTATGATTCTCTGGTTCTAGAACATGCCAGTTTGGTCTGATAAATGGCCAGGATCGGTCTGGGAATTTATCATACACATAGGTACTATATTCTTTACAGTAGGTATCAATTTATATTGAAGTCGAGCAGTCTTCTTATTCTTTGCATATAATTATATGCATATGTAGAATTGTAGGTACCTAGACACTTTAGAGAAGAAGCGGTCCGGGCGTCGGGAGTCGCAGGGCGATCACCATCAGGCCTGGGTCGATGGCGCGCGCCTCAAAGAGCTGTCAGCATAGGAGACAGGGGCCCGCTAGGGCCAAAGCCTGCCAGGATTGGGGAATTTGGTCGAAAGAGTCACCGCGGCCGTGAAACGCAAATGGCTTTAGAAGAAACACGGATTACTCAGTAAGAGTCTGACATATACACGCTCCACCCAGAGCGGAAGAATTCATTTGATGATTTCCCAACCTTAAAAGAAAATATATATATATATCTCTGCACATTTAAAATAGCTACATTGAATTATTAGAGGAGCCAATATCTCCTATCACTTTCGCTATGAAATGCCAGCACTATGTGCATACACCGGATGCCGAACATTCCTCAGTCATGTCGCACAGCTACATAGGTACATAGGTGTCTGGTATCGAGTGGTTTGGTGGCAACTGAACTGGGACATACATATATCTACCTACGAACAGTGGCGAGACGGGAGATGATACCCTGTTTATAGTAAAGGTAGGTAAGAATAGACTATGTCTAAAGGATGGTACTTATGATTTTTCTACACTAAATGGTGGATAAAATTTAATAAAAAACGTTTTACAAAACATTTTTTTTTATTATAACATGCTGTTACGTAGGAAAAATTCAGTAGATATGTGAAAACCTACCATGTTTCACAGATCCTAGACCACTGCTAAATTGGATAAGAATGTTGTAGCTGAAGGACCATACGTTTGTTCGACGATAGTAGACCTCCAAGAGCATGGCATAAACTGGCACTTTCTCAAATATATTCACACAACGGCTATTTTATTTACATTAAGTAGTTACCTACATATCTATGCAACAAGTAACAGGCGTAGTCGGCGTATTATTCATAAAAAAAATCATTGTTTATGACTAGATTTAAATACTGATAACTGATTCTAAATTCAAAGTGTCTGTAGAAAATTTGAATAAAGAATCTGCTGGTCAATATTTGAACTAATCATGTAAGACTGAGATCGCAGAGCTGCCAGACTCCCTTATTTTCTTATTCGCCTGCATTTGCATGCATTTGTAAAATCGCTTCTTCATAAACACTCTCAATGCTCTCATACAACGCCATATGTTTGAATTTAGTGCGGGCCGCGTCTCCGTAAAGAGCACTATCCCACACAATTTGTTAGGAAAAAATAAGGTAGTTCTGGCAGGACTATTATTTTTATGAATCAGGCTGTATCTTAATAGATAGAGAGAAAAAAGAATAGGAAACCTGGACAAAAGCCTTTTAATATGCACACAATAGCCTCTAACAAAAGCATAGTTAAAAACGGTAGCGGATCAAAAGTCCGGTCTCAAAGACCCGGGGCGAACGCTTAAAGTTCAGGGGGTTAACACCCCCTACACCCCCAAAGTTACGGGTTCCGGGTCGGGGTGAACATGGGACCACTTTATTTCATACCTCGAGAACTTTGCAATCATTATTTAACGTTTGGCAACTAATTCGTATGCTATCGGGGCTGCCAGCCTTAGGGGCACTTAATTTACGTGTATTTTACTACCTGTGAAAGTGTGGAAGCTTTCGTATTGTTTTGAATTATTAATGGGCATACTATGTTTTGATGTGTGTAAGAGTATGAAATGAGACATTTCCCTTGTCGATCCTAATTTAGGTAATTATATTTTGATGTTAGGTTAAGTAATATGTATTTGTGTTGTTTAGGTAATCCATACGCCGTACTTACTAGGCAGAATGTGTGAATCGTGTGTTTGTCTGTTTTATACCTCTTCACGTCTAACCGTCTAGTAAGGATATTGGACAAACCTTGGCACACGGGTAGACCCAGATGTCCGGGATTAGGATACTTTTAACCCCGGTGGTATGTTCTCTTGGAATAAAGAAGGAAAGAACTAAGGAGATAACCTGTTTCAAAATATCCATTGCCCTGTCTGCCGGGATTTCTCCAGAGGTGGTAAAAAGCGCCGTAACGGTCTTTAAATGTGAAAAACCGATAATGCTTCTATGTACCTGGGCCCGACTACAAAGCAAGTATCAAATCAAGTGCAGGTGTTGCCGCGTTGTGGCGTCTGCCACAGCAACACAGCCCAAGAGATTTGCAAAAATATTATTAAGTTCCTTCCCACACTCCATTTTGTGTTTACATTTGAATATCTATAACTGGAAATTTAAAGAAACAATGTGGATTTAGGTATAATACAACGTGCCTCTAAATTGACGCAAAACCTGAAGGGCTTATTGTACTCATCATTATGAACAACAGCCCCATACATTTATGTGTACATAACTCGGTAAAATTTACTGAACAGCAATTTGCGATTTCATGGTTGGTCCCATAGTTATTAGCGTTTATTTTGTTACACTATAATGTAGGTGTTGGGAAAACGTTTCCAGAGGTAGGATATAAAATGTAATGTATTCCAGTTCATTGAATGCAAACCACGTCTTGGTGCATCGATGCCTTTATAGGTAGATACTGTCGTTTGATGGGTTTAAACTGGACTAGCTTCCTATGCTAGCTAAGCTATCCTGCCTATAGGAAATGTTTATTGTAGATGTTTCATTTTTATTGTGATTTAATGTGTATTTGGGTAGTTTGTAAAAAAACAACGGGTTGCACTCCGGGAGTGCCGGCAGAAGTGAAAACTTGAACGTTAACGTTGTGCATTTTTGATGTTTTGCGGACATAAAATATATTCATTTTGCGGCGGTCTACTCTCCCTCCGTCTTACGAATTTTCGATTAGGTCACGAGTCCTGCCGCGAGTTTAACATTTTTTTACCCATCCCAAAAAGTGCACAACGCCGCTAAAGAAGTTTTCACTTCTAAAAATAGGTACCTACGTAAACTTACTTTTCAGGTACAACATAAGAATCTACTAATCAGTATTTACATCAATAACATTGTTAGATTTTTTAATAAGGCTATTTCTGCTATTTCAGATATACCCATCATTTTGAACAAGTAATACTGAGCCACACTGTTCCCCACACAATAACACGCAAGCATCTTTGCCGGAACATTTTAAATGTACTCGACAACGAGGGGCACTATTCACACTTTACTGCGAGCGATTCTAACGGCCATAACTATTCACCCGGCCATAGTCGCCGTGAAAACTTTTAACGATTGCGCCACACATATATTGAAAATTCCGGGAAAAGTAAATAATTGTGCATTTTAGAGATTTTTTTGAGAAAGAAGGTAAGGGTCTAGTTAAAATTGCATTTCTAAAAAAGGCAGGTAGATTGTTCTGGTGTACTTAATAACGTATCAATAACGTATCTTATATAACGTAACTTATAGTACTTTTAACCAACTGTCATATTAGCTTCCAACAGTAGCTGAAACGTCATGTTTGAAAGGCAAACATGACGTTTCAGCTACTGTTGGTTAAAGATACATACGTTATTGAAAACAACCGTTAGTAAGCAACTATGTATATGAATCTTATTAAGCAGTTTGCAGTGTAGGGTAGATATTGCTTTTAACTTCCCCATCACATTAGTTTGCCTCAACAATATTGTTATAATGTCCAATCCTGAAAACACTCAGTCTTAAAATGTTTTCAGAATCTGAAAATTCCAAAACAAAACGATCTTAAAAGCAAAAACATAGGCGATGGAAGAATAGTAGCAAGCCAGTTTCAGTGTTTGCTTCTAAATTTCTAGTCCCGGTTTTAAGTGCTCCTACCACACTGCTTTATTATTATTTAAGTATGTATTTACTTAAACTTTATGTATAATAGTGGTGGTAGTGAGCTTAATGCAACAAGGCATCCAATAAATTCTCCTTAACATTTTTTTTAAACAAGCTTTAAGGTCAAGCCCTTTTGTTTGATATCCACATTAAGGGGGCTGAAAAAAAATGTAATTCGCCATCTTGGAGTGGCGGCCATATTGAATGTTTCTACTTTCAAGCCCTTTCATTTCATACCCATATTAAGGGGGTTGAGAAAAAATATGTAGGTAATCCGCCATCTTGGTGCGGCGGTGTAATACTCAATATTGAAATTATTTCATTATTGAGTATTGCACATAGTATTGTGACCAGATCTAAAGGAGTATGCAATTTCAGCTCAATCGGATACCAATCAATGGTCGAAAAATGGTTTGCAAATTTCGACGAACAAATTACATATGTACATATTATATACAAACAGGGTTGGGCATTATTTGAATTACTTGTAATTAAAATATGTAATTGAAATACAAATACGTATTTGGTATTTGTATTTCAATTACTTCTTAAAAATGTAATTTCTAATTGGTATTTCAAATACATGACGCTGGGGTATTTTGTAGTTAGTATTTCAAATACTTATGACTTCAAAATACATTTGAACACAAATACATTTAGCAATCTTATTAATGGGTGCATTCTGCAGAAAACAGCGCTCGATAGCTTTCGTAAGCAAAAAAAATAGCCTAACCTAACACCTGACAGTATTTGGATATAGTATTTTGAATTTTAAATAAAAATAGTTAAAATACTGTAGTTTGTATTATAAGTTTTAAATACACGACTTAAAAGTATTTTGTGTTTCGTATTTTAAATACATGCGAAATAGTATTTTGTAATTTAATTTAAGCAAAGCATGTATTTTGCGCAACTCTGTATACAAATGATGCTAGTAAAAAGAAACAAACCAGAAAATGCCTTCCATCATAGCTCAATACTCGGTTCATACTTATAATAATAAGCTTAGCCAAACAAGCTTTCCGTTCACCGAATTATTTAAAACATCCACAGGATCACAATCCAACGAAATTAAATTCCGACAAGGGAACACCGGTGTCTTCGAAGAGACTGAATAAAAAATACCTTTGCACAAGCCAGTTAAATTAAATCAAAATTTGACATTCTCGCTACACCTTTTCGGTTAGTTACCAATCCGAATTTCTGAATTTCTGGAGATATTCCATCAAAAAGAGGGGTGAAGTCGGTAGTATTTATTTATTCCTTTATTATATATGTAGCTGCAAATGCTGCAATACATCAAACCATCTTTTCGCCGCTACGCTCGGAATACTAGGGTTCTCACGTCGGCTCGCAATATTTGTTTGCGTTGCAAATTCGCCGCGCTCGCCCACCGCGGCGCCCGCGCAGCCGTCGACGCGGCCTGCACGATCGTCCAATAAGATGACGGCGACCTGCGCGCCCCTACACGATTTCTTTAGAAACTTATATATATTGTAACTAGAATCCTCTAAGTTAAATAGAGCACTCCTTGTACTGTGGAGGTGGAAAAAAAAAAAAAAAAATGTGGAGGTCAGTCATAGCGTACGTGTTTTGTAGGAACATTCCATTTTACATATTCCTCGTTGACGGTTAAATATACCTTTGTTACATCGTTAAATATATTTAATTATACACCGAGAATAACATAAAAAGAAAACCACAAACTAAAACACATGAACATGCGGCCTTATTGCATTTCGCGATCTGTAGTAATCCATATTATAATATAGCCTTCCCTACTTTATTAAATGTTGTTATATATATTATATTAGTAACCCGCCCCAACTTCGCCCCGATGTTTTTTTTTTTTCAAAATTTTGTTTCATAAGGACCTTCTACTGACAATAAAAAACACAACAAAAAAAAAATTATCAAAATTGTTTCAGCCGTTCACGCGTGATGCCATGACCAAGGGATATAAGGATTCATTTTTATAAATATACTAGTGGCCCGCTCCGGCTTCGCCCGGATGTATTTTTCTTTTTTTCAAAATTTTCTATTCTAATAACCTTGTCCTGACAATAACAAATACAACAAAAAAAGAATTAGTGAAATTGGTCCAGCCGTTCACGTGTGATGCCGTGACCAAGGGATATAGGGATTCATTTTTATAAATATAGATGTAGGTACCTACATTGTATTCAAAAGTTAAGGCAGCGTTGGAAAAGAAATGGGGTTAGCTGTGGGCGGGCGCGGAAGAGCATTTGCAATGCTTTTACTTAATTTTCTTTTAAATTAAGTACAACAATTTATTTAACTCACTCTGTGCCAAACGGAGCTTAGCTAAGAGCTTTGGCACTGATTGCATGTCTGTTTAATTTGTTGGTAGTCATAAACGACCTCCAGTTGTAGTCGGTAGATGCTTTACATTCTTTTCTTACCGGATTGAGTATTCATTTAAGTAAAAATGCCTATACTACCAAAATAATTAACCTTTTGAGCAGCGATCGGCGTGCCCCTGACGCGAAGCCACAATTTTGCCGTACTTTTTGTCACACATTTGTAACATTTAGCGTACGGGGCACGCGCTTGCTTGTCATGTATACGTGACAATGGCGTTCAAAAGGGTAAACAAACATTATTCATCAATAATAATTATTTATAATTGAGTTGACATAGGTATTACTTTCTTTTTTACGGACTTCTTTAAAAAACAAAAAAGCTGGTTCAAAATAGGAAAACCTAATCAAATTAGTTCACATCATGGAATTACAAGGCTCTCGATCATAAATCTTCCAAAAAGTAAACATGACTTTTAAGAAACCAGTAGGTATCAAGATAGGTACCTACTTAAAAACAGTTACAGGCCTCCTTTTTAAACTAACTAATTTTCCATATACTAAATGATACATTTGATTTTACCAAAACACATCAATTTATTACAAAAAAAACGATGCTCTTCAAGAATTCCCAAAAACTCAAAAATCACTGCAAAATGCAAACAGCCAATAAAATAACTTGACATTGAGTCCTACTTAACTTGCGTTCAACGACTCTTTAAAGTTTTTCCATCTACTAAATGATGATACCGCAACTTGATTACCGACGACGACACAGACGGAGGTGCAAAGGTTGGCAATATTTTACTTGCCTAATATTTAATTAATGATTAAATATTTATTTTAGAATAGAACATGAAACTTTTATTCGACACAGACAAAACACAACAGCAAAAAACACATAGTAAAAAATGAAAACAATAATCACACTTATATCACATCACATCACACTTATCACACTTCACACTTAAATTATAAAGGTGAAAGTTTGTGAGTGTGTGTTTGTTACCTCTCCACGCTTAAACCGCTAAACCGATTCAGATGAAATTTGGTATCGAGATTGTTTGAGTCCCGGGAAAGGACATAGGATAGTTTTTATCTCGGGAGTATGTTCCCTTGTGATAATTTTCGACATTCACGCGGGCGGAGCCGCGGGCGACAGCTAGTATAACATAACAATGATACAGTAAACCTGTGCTGAGCGTGCCCATACCGAAAGGGTTGCCATCTCAGCAAATGCTGGGCATCAGACACCCAGCGCTGGTTGGCGCAGTTGGCACCCCGCAGTGACACACGGACGTGGGTAAATAAAAATTATGATATTTTAAATTTAAGACTTATAAAAAACTAGCTTTTGCCCGCGACTTCGTACGCGCATATCCAATTTTTTCCCGTTGCCTATATATAGCCTTCCTCATGAAAGTGGCTATCATATACAAAAAGAATTTTCCAAATCCGACTGGTAGTTCCAGAGATTAGCGCGTTCAAATAAACAAACAAGCTCTTCAGCTTTATTATATTGTACCTATAGTATAGATTACTTACATAATTATCGTCTGATAACGGTTCTGAAAATATCCCTTCTAGAAACAACAGGGTTTTTTAACACACTGTATAATACAATGTACACAATACACATTGTCAATCACAAAAACCAAATGTCCTGAAAAAGTCTAAAAAATTAAAAACCTCCCCGAAATAAGATAACATGCAATCAAATGACTTGACATGGAGTCAAAAAGCTTAAAGACACCGGCACTCAACAACCATTCCCACTTACGTATCTATACCTAAATCTTCAAAAAGTACCTATCCCGTCAAAAACAACTAAATTTCCATCTACTAATTGATGCTACCGCAACTTGATTACCGATAGCTGCATTCAACAGACGACGTTTGGAAGCCAATTGTATAACAATATGTACTACACTACACATCTCTTTCTTATATGTATACTACACATCGTACATCACAAAACAAACGTCCTGAAGACCTCCCCACAAAATCGAAAAGCTCTACGAAACAAGGACAGCCAATCAAATTACTGAGCAACAAGGCTTGAAGATACCGACATTGAACAACCATTCACACTTATGTAGATACCTAAATCTTCAAAAAGTACCGGTCAAAACCAACTAAATTTCCATCTACTAAATGATGCCACCGCAACTTGATTACCAACGGTCGCATTCAACAGACCTTCGCTAGCCAATATACAGTATACATACATAAACGCACATATATCTACACTCTACAGCTTGCCAGAGCAGCGGAAACCTCCCTTCATTCGCTCTTGCCAGTCCTACAAAGCCTTATTAGGTTGTGTTGTGCACGCTGCAAGATGCGCCCGGCGGCAATCGATGTGGGTAACCATGGCAACGGTCGCCAGCCCACAACCAGACAAGACCTTTATGCTCTACGATTTGGAGACGACTGGTGATACGATTTTTGAGCGTATTTTTATTTTGTTGTTGAATTTTGGGTCAAAGTCAATAAATAGGGCCAAAAATCTTTTTGGGAATTCCAAACAATGGAAGACTGCTCTTATCTAACAACAACACTTGATTAAATTTTGGTCGGACGTAGTGTTTCTATACTCTAAAAATCAGTAGATACGCGGCGGGGGTGCGGCCCGCCTCGGATGACACCTGTTTAGGCCGACTGTTCGTTGACTTTTTTTTTAAGGTTAAACGGTTGACGCATTCCGCACAGGTTCTCGCCCATGCCTTAAGAGCAGTGGCGTAGCTAGCTACGCCACTGCTCTTAATAATATAGATTAAAGTCGCTGTCTGCCTCAGTCTGTTTCTCCACTTACATTTTCTAAACAACGCTACGGATTTTGATACTGTTTTTACTAAAAGAAAATGTGATAAATAAGGAAGGATTTTTGTATATATCACCGGAAAATTCCAAACTTCGTAAGATTATACATATTATTTATTGAACTCTCGATAAATTGTCAATGGAACATATGGAATACTTTTTACGCACCAGAATTTCTATAATCTCTCGAAGTCATTCCGAGAAATTGGCTGACACAAAATATTGACATAAAATGGCGACCAATCAGAACACAATTCTTCATCTTTTTTCGTGTGATAGTAAATCTGGTAACAAGGCTCGCATTGGTCTCATTCACAGCCTCATTGAATACAAATTTTGTTTCGTACTATACTACTCTCGATGAATTGTCAAATGAACATTTGTTCTACAAATGTTCATTTGACAATTCATCGAGAGTATACAATCTTTCAAGATATTTTGTAATCTTACGTAGTTTGCAATTATCCGGTGAGATATACAATTCACACTGGTGCTAAGCTGAAGCGGGTCGCTAGCGGGTAATGATTCTGCTCCAAAGTCAATTTATTTATTACAACTAGACGATTAAAATGCACTTTCTAACGTCAAACCTCGATTTCCGAACTGCTTCTGAACGGTGATGAGGATCAACGCTTTCATCAACTCAGGAATTCCAAGTATTGATAAAACGTATGTAACTTACTATTTACTTTTTTTTTATTGTTTTTTTTTTTAAGGATGGGATATCATCAAATGAGTTCTTCCGCTCTGTGTGGAGCAGAAGGGCGTGTCAGACTCTTACTGACTAAAACCCATCCGTGTTCCTTCTAAAGCCCTTTGCGTTCCAGGGCCGCGGTGACTCTTTCGAACAGATTCCGCAACCCTGGCAGGAACTTACTATTTACTTACCTACATAAGTATGACCTATTGCAAATTAAACCCCGACCGTAATGAAGGATTGCAGATTTGACTCCCGAAAGTAGCGAGGTAGTTAACAGTTTAACACACGAGAGAACCCCGAATGTAGTTAAGGATTAAAGCTAGCCCAAGACATGGATACCTTTATCCCTGAGAAATATACTCTATTTTTTTCACACCTACTGCGAAATAATTGAAATCATGCCGAGGCCACCAATCCTAGTCTGCATCTAGGATCGGTGTCCAGCCTCACGCTCAAAGTTATCATACGAATGTTTAGTTAAGGTTCCAAATTCAAAACCAATATTGTAAAGAATGTCAGTAGGTATAACCCGCGGCCGCCGATCAATAATGTCTTACTAATTTCTGTAAAAGAAAACGCAGCGTATCAACAGCATTCATAATTTGTAGTTTTTGTTTTCCAAAACATCCCAAATGCATTAAAAGAAATCTTCCTCCACCCGTCCCGCACCTCTTTGAAATTGAAATCGGCAACGGGCCTACACCAAACTTGCAATGGGAAATTAACAGTGTCAACCTCCATTTCTTTTGGCCTACACTGTAGGTCCTGTACACAGTTACTGCTCAAATAAATACGTGGGCCGTAAAAATAAGAACAGCAATGGCTCTTACGCTATTGTAGATCTGCGGCTACCTCGTAATCGTCACACGATCGACGATCGTAAGGTATAAAAATCGTGTCGTGCCCACGCAAAATTGGTAAACTATACACAAATGAATGGGATCCTCGCTTGCAAAGTTTAGCCTGGTGGTGACGTCTTTGTTTATTTGACATGTATGTATGGTTCTGACCGCAAAATGTATGCAGTCCATCATACTTGGAAAGGAAGGTAGAAAATATGCAGCTTTGGTTTATGCGATTCAGCATTTTTTTGAATATCGTGTGTATTGGAGATGGGAGCCTAATTTGTTTCTGACATTTGATGATTGTTATTTTTCTTTTCTCTTACAGCATTCTGTACCATCGACGGCACCAACGTGAGGACCTTCAGCAACCGCTCCTCGACTACGAACTGTCCCGATCCTGACACGTGATGCAGGAGTAGTACAACAAGGCCCGCCGCAAGTGGGAAGAGCAGGTCATCCTCGCCAGGAGACCCACACAGCAGCAGGAGATCTACATATCTTTGACGTGGTGAACCAACACGACTCCTGATTCCTAGTATGATGATAGAATGTCGATCTAGTTATTTTTCAAAATCAATCATTTCGTGCGTAAAATGCTACGCCGGCCCCAAATAAATTGTAATAAGATACCTAATGGCGGTTCGGAACGCTTTGCGAACGCTACTCAGTAGAAAATCATGTTATAGCGCGGGTGAGGGGTACATAACAGGCCTAGTCTAGTGCAGAAAGTCTTTGAAAATTCTTTTAGGCTTAATTTTTAAAGAAACTAAACAATCTTGTATAACACACTATAATTGTAACCTATATTTTCTTTTTAATAAATTTATTCTTATTCTTATAATATGGCCCTGAGCAGCGAAAACCATACTTTACAGACGTAAAGTTTGAATCGAACTATACCTGCCAAGTAATGAAGTGAATTTCAGCAGTGTGGTGGAATTTGTTCGAAAGAGTCACCGCGGAACGCAAAGGGCATTAGGAGGAACATCGGTGGGTTTTAGTCAGTAACCCTTCCGCTCCGCCCAGAGCGCAAGAAGTCAACAGTAACTGATGAAAAAAAAGGATCAACAAAGTCGATGTTAGGACTATTTCTCATCTTTTAAATCACGCAACGCATTTTGATACGGTTTTCACAAACAGAAACAGTGATAAACGAGGAAGGTTTACGTATGTAAGTTGTAAAATATTTATTACAAAATGGCTAAACGATGACGATGTCATTAATTGCACCCGCGTGAAGCTGAGGTGGGTTGCTAGTTATATGTATATGTCGTGACCATATCAAAGAAATAGCCATTTCATGATGTGGCCGAAAATTTCATGAACTTAGAACCATTTCATGAAATGGCCAGCGAAAACTGACAATAATAATGCACGTTTGGCCATATTTTGAAATACCAACTTCAAACGTAACTTGGCGGTCTCAGCGGTCGGCCCGGTCGACGGAGCCCCGCTCGGCGAGGCTCCTAATTCTGGGTGGTTTAAAAAAAAATACCTCGAAAGCGAAACCCCTTCTAAGCTAATCTGTCCGAGTCGGAGTGCCCCACGTAACGAGCTCGCTTCGCTCGCTCTTGCCTCTCCCATAGTACTGGCCACCCATAATGTAACTATTTAACGATATGATCATTAATGTTTGATCATATCATGAAGTAACCGTGTGTAGCTGTTGATATCATTAAACGCTGAGTGATTGATTAAGCCAGATCATATCATGATGTGGGCAGCGGATATTTTCCATTTCATGAAATGGTCGGCCACATCATGATGTGATCAATACTAGGCCACGACATAAACATAATAAACAACTACAATAGATATTATAAATCTAAATATAATGTGTAACGGTTATTTATATTTCTATGGGCCACGACATAATTATACAACGTATAAAACTATGATTATATCACGTAAAAGTAGGTGGTATGCGATGAAAATGTATAGGTACTAATTTATATTATAGGGATAAATTCTTTGTTTTTCCAGACTATAATCTACCTCTGTACCAAACATCCAAAGATCGAAACGTTCGCATTTATACTAAAATAAGTAAATAATAGTAGTAGTAGTATACATAAATAGTATAAGTATATAGATTAGGTACCACATAGGCCATTACCATGCGTCAAAGATCCCTCCATGAGACAAAGCCTGGACATAATAACCATCACACCGCACAAATGACCTAGCACAGAAACAATCGAGAGTGGAGCAATCAATAGGCACCATAGGTACAGTCAACAAAGCTATTTGGTATGCTGGCAGCTAACTTGCAACTACTTTTGTCAAACAATGTTGTGAGAGTGTTGAGTAGACAATTATTTTACACTCTCTTAAGTATGCTTAAAAAGTTATACTGCACACTTTAGAAATACCTGGGTGACCTAACTTTGCTCGGTTTTTTTTTGGTAAACGTTTTCTAAAAATGAAACCTAGCTAGATCGATTTATCGCCCCCGAAACTCACTGCATACTAAATTTCATATAAAATTGTTGGAGCCGTTTCCGAGCTTCAGATAATGTATATACAAGAATTGCTCGTTTAAAGAGATTAGATAAATATTGGCACTGCAGTGGAAAAAATAATGTTTTTGCCTGTATACCAAATAGCTTTGCTGACTGTACAATGAATGATTGACATTCAATAATACATAAGCTCTATATCCCTGATATTCGAGCCACAAGACATGAGACCGTACTGAAACGTTATCTGAATACTTAGGCAATCTCTAGATTAACTGATCATATCAAGCTAATTATTCTAACATGTCGACTAATATCTACGGTATAGCTCTCAAGTCTCTGACAATGCCTTATTACAACAATAGCAGCAATATTTGCCGGGAAAGAGTAGGTACATACGAATACGCACTGTAGGTATTAATCCAATAAGAGATACCTTATGTAGGTACTATCTATCGAATGAATCGCAAGCACAAAATGATGAATTACTAAATAGTGACGCAAAATGATTAATAACTTTTTAGTTTGACGCGGATGAAGTCGCAGGCCAAAGCTAACAGTTAGATACTATTTTCAACACCTTTATCACTAAGGTTCTTACTACTGTTAGGTAATATTAAAACACATTGAAACAGCCAAGGACGAAAACAAACAGATTCAAGTAATAATATGCAAGCACTTGTTACGGAAAATCGATAGAAAACTACCTACTTAATTTTTACGCGCATGAAGCTAAAATTAAATATGATGACACACGCAAAGATACATAGAACCTCAAATTACATATTTACATGGGTACTTCAGGGGCAGGTAACTATTGAGCAGTAAGTACCTAACATAATCTCAACTACGAATCTTGAAGAGATCAAATATTTATTGCAATCTGCCTATATCTGTCTTAATCTAATTGCAATAATGTAAACATGTCCATAGTGTAAGTATTAATACCTAATCCTAAGTATTACGACTCGCTCTTTTTCCAATGGCATACAATTTATGAACAAACACACATTACAGTTCTATTTAAACTTTAAAATCGTCGAGGGAGACCCGTTAGAACCCTGTAAATAAATACCCGAAACTCATCCGACCTTCATAGTCAAATCCTCTTTTCCTGTTTCCGCCCCAGCGCTCTCCAATCCCAAGGCGAGACTGTTTTCAATAGAACGCTCTGGAAAATCTAAAACAATGTCTTCCACGATCGTGATCATATCTGAACAATCTAATTTGCAATAAGAATTTTAGTATCTTCGGGAAATGTGCACGGGAGTGTACTTCGATTTAAAATATGGCTATTGAAATGGATGGAAACTCGATTTTCTTTTAGAACAACGAGTTTGTTTCAACTACTCAACTTAGGTAGGTTCTTGTTGTTTGATTTTTCATCGGAAAACCTGTCATAATATCCGCAACTATATATTCCTTTTGATCTCATAATTATCATCATCATCATTTCAGCCGGAAGACGTTCCCTGCTGAACATACGCCTCGTAGGTCGCCACATCTACCCATCTTGTGCGTGTCGCATCCAACAGATACCAGCAGTTCCCAGAAGGTTCAAAAAATTAAAAAATTAAAAAAAAAAACCCTTTTTCACCTTCCGCCGTTTCGGGAGCTACCTGTTTTGGTTTCAGCGGGAGGACGCCCGAAGGACACTGTGGAGCATACGGTGGAGATCTGCCCTGCTTGGGCGGAGCATACCGCCGTGTCCTCGTAGAGGCGTTCGGCGGCTGCCACCTCTCGCGTCCGACCCTAGTTTAATCCATGGTCCGGAGGCAAGGAGGCATGGGAAGCAGTAACCTCCTTCTGCGAAGCAGTAATGCAAGGGATTTAAACGCAACTACCTCGGCTCGCGATCCCTTTCAACACGACGATCTGCTTACGATATGCTGCCGATGACCGACGACATCTTCGCGGAGATCTACACCACAGTATAAAAAATATACCAACAACACACAGAAAATAATAAAACACAGAAGGTAACAGAATACAATAAGTACTTAAATATACAAAATAAGCGTTAATTAAACAGTACCAAGACATCTTGTTTACTTTGTTTCATTTATTTCACAGATTAGTGAACACGACGCGGGAATACGTTGCAAATTAATACAATACCTGCGGTATCACCACACGAACCTCTCCTTTACTGAAACTCTATTAAACAGTAAGATAGCAGAAGTTCTAGAGGTACAACCTTGTGCCAAATGGAAAACAGACGTTTCACGTCAAAACTCAGCAGTAGCCGGAGGGTTTCAATAACGTATCTACCTTTAACCAACTGTCAAATTAGCTACCAACAGTAGCTGAAACGTCAGGTTTAAGAGGCAGACATGACGTTTCAGCTACTGTTGGTAGCTAATTTGATTAATTGATTTTACTGCAACTACCCTGTTCTTTGGCTAGATTAACGTCCTTCATAAATAATTAATTATGATCAAGAACGAACCAACTTGAAATGTGAACGAAAATATTCAAATGCAAGGACAAAGCCGTAGCAATGCCGACTTAATTTTAAACCCTGTATTATGTAAATAATTGTTTGTTATGATTCGTTGAATAAGTATTTTGTTTGTAATGGCATTTTAATTGCGGTAATAGGGTGTGTTAGGCACTACTGCGGGTAGCAAGGGAGATATGATACGACGTACGTAAGTGAAGCACGGGCCAGTCAGCCCCGCTTGTAAAATCTTGATAACTAAACGGTCTTGTATTTTTCCTCCTCGGGAACGTCTGTTCGGTATCAATTTATGAGATGAAGAAAAATGAAATGATGAGTTTAATGAGTACCAGGTGATAGTTACTGCGGTATCAGCCGTATGGGCCGGTTGGGGTCCCGAATATATTAGGTGTGGAAGCAAAAATTCGTAAAATCTTAGCCTCAACCTATATTTTCTGGTCATACCTACACCGTGTATTTGTACGACAACAAAAAGAACCGCAATGCCATCTGTCCTGTCAGCGACTAACTAGCAACGATATCCTGCATCGCATAAACAAAGTTCTCCGTTCGATTTGAATATTTATTTATTTATTTATTTATTATATACTTTATTGTACACCTCATAATAAGAACAGGACAATCATACATAAAATAAGTGCACAATGGGCGGTCTTATCGCACAAGGCAATCTCTTCCAGACAACCTTTGGATGGATTGAACGAAGGGAAATAGACATATATACAACAGTCCGAATATAAACTCAACCACCAGACACAACAACCGTCTGGTCGGAGGATTCTCCCTTTTCAGTGGTGGTTTGCGAGACTTTACTCTCTGTACCGCAAATCTCTATAAATTGATAAGTTGTATCATGTAAACGAAGCAAAACCAGTTAAATGGAAGGATCGTAGCAAGTGGCGTTCTAGTTATAAAAAGAGTAGGTAAGTTTATGTAAGTATGTCCTCTGCAACCTCAAATTCCTATTGATAAGCGGAAGATTTTGTAAAATCACAACCAAAAACTTTTCATATCCCAGTATCAAATTTAATGATCTTACACGAACTCGGTTTGCTTGCTCTTCAACGCTGACTAACCTATCACGGTCAGCAGTCTTAAATTTTCTAGCACCCTACGGCCTCTTGAATGAAATTTTAAAAAAGTGAGTTTGCTTTAACTTTCAAATCCACTTCCCACGCGCCGCTCTTAGTAAGAAAAAATAATGCTTAATCAACCATCAAAGTCAAGAATCCTTGCTATGATTAAGCATCTTACTTCAAGAATTAGGTACGTTTAAAACCCTCCCTTTGGGCTTCTCGCAGCGGGTTAAAGGTCTCCCAAAAATGCCTTAACATGGCCTCTTTAGGCCTTGCTACGCCACTGATACGTAGGTAGGTACCAAGTTACTTAGTTCGTACTAGCTGCCGGTTTGGAACATGTAGTTAGACGTGGCAGTGGTAAGCGAAATTAAAACAGCTAAAGGCCTACTCTATGGTCAGTCCTGATCATAGAGTAGGTAGTACCTACATTTCATTTTCATCACTGTTGGGAAGGATCCCACTTAATCCACTGTTGGATAAACGCTCGTTGCCCTAGGGTCAATGAATAGAGGTATCGGCTAGGTAGGTTAGGTAGCGCCTATGAACTATAATTAACACGTAAATACCCATCCTATTTAATATTTAGCGTGAAAACTTCAAACCTCATTTTTTTTACAAAAACTATCTTCGTTTATGAAGTCAATTTACTTCATATAATATGTTTACGTCCTTCGCTTAACACGCCTGGCCCTTATTCGTAAATACATAGGTAACGTAAACACACACATAATTTAAAGTTACTTTTAAGCTACGAAAGCCCTCAAAAGACAACAATACGTTGCGGATATTACGAAAAAAAAAGAAAAAAGTCACCCCTCGATATCTGCAGAGGGTGGTAACCACAGACTAAATAGGGTGTATTACGCCGGCTGGCATCGATTGCTAGTACCTACTGAGTACATGTGACGAGAAAGACCTCCCTGATTCCTTTTTTATTACAAATTGAAAATGAGTGTATCATCTCTAGAAGAACAGCCCTCGGTGCGTTTGACTAAACAAGTGTTATTTTCATGCTTTTTGCAAGAATGTTTGGTTATAAAATGTTGTGATGTTCGCACACCGTGAGGATTGCAATATGTGCAAGTGTGAGTGGAACAAAAATGCAAAGTAATTCCGCAACCCCAGCCCCTGTACTGTGAAAGTAAACATTGATATTATTTGTTGTTTTGTGTCAAAGCGCCTGGTAAAAAATAAAAGCTATGTGTCACTCTTCATTAAATTGTTGTTTTTTCATCACACCGCTTCAACGCTTTGTTTTATTTATCGCATACCATTTCACACACTTAAGCGCTTAATTATGCTCTGATCATCGAAGTGTTATTTTAAATTATACATAAAAAACAAAACGGTACCTACTTTATAAAAAAACCTCATTCTTATTTAATCATTGGCAATACAGATTATTACATAAGCTGTGGCAGAATCATTCAAAAACTGATTCATGTGCTGAGTCACTTGTACAAAGAAAAATGAAATAATAAATAAAGATATTGAAATTCCAATTTTTAAATATCAAATTATAAGTTTACAATATGTCATAATTTGTTACTTCATTAAAACTGCACATTTTAAATCAATAACTTTAGCGTTACCCACGTTTTTGAACGCACTGCAAGAAATGTTGCAACGGTAAAAAATTAAAGAATAATGTTGCACTTTTCTTTCAGAGTTTTTTTTTTAATTTTATTAATCTTTGCTTTGCTTGTGTTCTTCAATACATCACGAATTCAATTGAAATTAATGTATTCACTCAATTCAACTAGTAAAAGTTCTGTGGTACCCATGATAACCAAAAGACGAAATCAAGCCAACAATTTTCTTCATTGACAGCAATTATTTCAAATACAATTTATACACTAAGGCTAAAATTGCGAATGCCTATAAAAAAATAAATTCAGGTCAGATGTTGAAAATACAATGGCTTTATTTAGCATGCTGTGGGGAAAGTGTATGCAATTTGCGGCAACACATGAAACCAGTCACGTCACTTCAGGACACTAGTGTGGGTGCGTTGTGCGTGCGTGCGTTTATGAATTTGTGAGTGCTTTTTCATGTTTGTGTGTATTTCTGACGCCGTTTGTGACTTGCCTGTCATCTCTCTAATTTTGGATTTTATCACTAAAACCCTTCAAACTGTCGTCTTTGGGTATGTAAACTTTATTTATCAACAGACGCTCGTTCTTGGTTAACCCAAAACATTGTATTATTGTTATACGTGTAACCTGTCGGACAGGCGTTGTCTGCGGTCAGTGGCCATAATTCGAAATTATGTTAGAGACGCTTTAAATTTGGTGTTTTTCGTTATAATGGCCTATCGATCGTGTTATCTTGGAGCCGGTTATCTTGCGATTCCAAGTGAAGCTCGTGTTATTATCTCGGTGCGGGGGCTAGGCGATCGTATCGCGGGTATGAGCTAGCAGCCTACAAGACCCAGTCGGCTTTTTGATGCCGGTCGGTGTACTAGTGTTCGGTTGTTCGCGCGTCTAAGCATGAAATTATAATGGTGGGGGTAGTGTGCTGTTTGTCTGTTTGTTTGTTGTGTCGTGTGTGAAGAGTGCTAAGTGCTTGTTCTGTTGCAGGCCGGCAGGATGCTAAAGTTCATACGCGGCAAGGGGCAGCAGCCCTCTGCTGAGAGGCAGAAACTTCAGAATGAACTGTTTGCCTTCCGCAAGGTATGTACCTAGCTTGTAGTCTTTTGTTTATGTGTAGGTAATAAGTCTGCACTTTAGAAAGTATAGTTCAGAAGTTGGTGCAACTGTACCAAACTTTCCATCTGTGGGCTGACACAACAGGCTGATTGTTTTGAGAACAACACTTGTGTTGAAGGTCCTCTATAACAATCACTTTGTCATTAGTTTGATAACATTAAGTTTCTGGAGCTTATCAGCACCGGAATGTGCCTCAAATCCTTAAAGTTCGACAAAACAATATTGTTGCCCATATTATTTGTGATATTTTTTTTGCTGCTTAATCTATTTTGAAATCTGAATAAAAACCGTTTTTATAACTAATTCAAAGTACTAAATAAACAAAAACTGACAATTTTGAACTGACATTGTTAAGTCTGCCGATCATAAAATAAAGTTATACTTTCGAATATTATGAGTGTATAAACACAAACTAAACAGTTGTTTTTCAGAAACAAATAATTTATTTCAAAGTATTTATGAACAACATGTTCATTGAGGGCGAACACTTCATATCATACTTGATAGTGGCATTATTATTTAGTAATATTTAATGTAATACAAGAAAATTACTCAACATTTTAGGAAAAAATGGGCTCACAATTAAAATTTTAGTGAAACAAATATGTTTTTGAGTATCCATCAAAAACAATTGGATTGTTTACAATTTAATCATATTAATTGTTATTTGTTATTATTTCTATGTTGTCCTGTTTCTAAACGAGTTAATGGAAAGTCCATATAAACTTATCTGATGCAATTTATATATACAATACAAAAATGATAATGGTTAAGGCAAATTTTGTCTTAACCGTCTTCCCTTTAAAGACACAAAAATATAACTCTTCTTCTTTGGTACTAATACAGGCAAAAGCAAAACCAAATATTACTTTCCAAACTTCAAAAATTTTAAAAAAAAGCATTGACAGTGTACAAACTCTTGTTCATTCTATTTCCATCAACCACAAGCATCAATTAAAAAAACTAGTTTGTATTCTTTGACATAATGATTGTACTGTGTGAATCCTCTACAGTACTACAATGACTAATAATGACGCATTTCTACATATTAAATAAATACTACTCTGTCCCCATTATTATTAGCTTATGATTTATGAATTACCTATTTCTCTCATGGATATTCCTTCAATGATGAATGTTTCATGCATCACTAATTTTTGTGGCCAATCAAATGTAAGCATGTCTAATGTGTAGGTATGTGATTTGGGTTGGCAATAATAATTAGACATGGTCAGACTATTTAAACTTATAGCCTTCTTGGTACACACCCTGTCTTTATTGTAGTCAATTTGTTGATAGATTTGCGTGCATTGAATTAGCTCATTGGGATAATATAGAACCTTTATTATTTGAGAACTATAAGCACTGAAGAAGAGTTTGTTTTAACACTTAAAACTTTTAATAATTTTCTATTTAACACCCCTAAGGCAACACTAGACACATCTCTCGTATTTTTGTGTCTGTTACCTTCTACTCAAACTTTGTCAGACCATTATGAACCCACATGGACATCTCTACCCATTCTTCAATGCGTGTCGATGACAAATTTTAGAATGCCTATTGCATCTCAGTCAAGTGGTATATGAAGAATTAAATGCATTACAAACATTTAATCAAACAAATAACTCTTTAAAAAATACTAGGCCCCTTGTCACACAAAGATAACAGTCTACCTAAATTACGAAATTGTTTGCCTCAGTTATCGCCCTTCATTATTTGTTTTCAGATTAGATGTAGCACTTAATTTTTTTACAGTACTCACCTGAATTTTCGTTCAAAATGGGCCATGGTCACAGTTGCAACATGGGCTTTATCTTGATTCATTAGGTTTGCAGAATCGTGTTTGTTTTGGTACTTATGTGGTAACTAAACCTTGATTTCGTCTTCGCCATGTACTTTAACCGGGACATAACTATACCGCAAGCTCTTTACGTCACGTCCGCCGGCTACCTATAAGCGTTCTAAAATGCAAAGCAACGCTGGAAGTTCTCCCAAGAAACTTCAATTCCACAGGTCAAACACAGAATCAATCACATACCCGTTCTTATAGAACTGTTTACTACAATGACGAGCAATTTACAGAAATCATCAGCGTTAATATAGTCTATTGAAGCTCATTCAGAAGTAAGCCTCTTTCTTATTGGAATCTATTGACGATGACGGTCCCAATTGTGCGATGACACCATGTAGATTGGTATCAAGGTCGCCATATTGTTTCGAATCAACATTCAAGTGTTATGACGATCGACCGCATCTTCGCATCTATCAGCTAAACGGGTTTCAAGTCAAGTTATTGAACTCTGAAATTGTTCGTTCCAGTTATAATGGTCGAAAGTTTTGAATCTTTTGCTGAACTGTTTCGCTATTTCTATTTTTCGTATGTCTACGAGTCTAGACCTTTTATGTAAAACAAGAATTTTACTAATGACTTATTTATTCATTATCTACTGGATGAATAAAAGGTCATTAATCTGAGTGCTTAAATGAAACAACTTAAAGAGAGGCTGGAATCCACTAAATGTTTTGTTTGAAAAGTTAATTGAAAGTTATTTCATCTCTGTCGAAATTCTGTCGTCAAGTGTCCCATTTGTTGTAGACACTGCGCTTGATTTCACACTAATCTCTTGAGTAGTTGCGAGAAACAATTGATTAAATCATCATCGCTTGAAACACGATGTCATCAACCTCGGACGAGGCTGTCGAAGTATGTTGGGGGACTGACTGAATACCAGATAGCAACTAGTCACAGAAACATAAACAACCGAGTCATCATCTTTCTTCCTCTCTCTCTCTCTCTCTTTTCATTAACTCCTTTATCTTTCAGATCATTCCTCACACAGTCAATCCATCCATCTTTTCTTTGGCCTTCCTCTACCTATCCTTTTTTCACATTCTTTTCATCATTATTTAATAATAATAACATAATAATTATCTCCCCTCATCTACAGTTTGAATATTCTGTAAAATATCTGAAAATCGAAATAAGTCAATGCAGTTTCTAAAAGCGTCACTAATGTCCTGAAACATAAAATATTCAGAGGAAATCCTAAAAAAACCTTTTTGCTAACCAACAAAAATTGATGTATCGAAATATATTCCACTTAATGAAATTTGAAGTTTTCACCAACCAAATAGTACCTTAGCACACAGTGTCGTAGGTATGGGTGTGTTATCGTACGTTATCCGATAGCGGGTAGATAACACCATACAATCGATATCAGTTCGTCGTCAATGCTATAGGGCTGAGGCGACTGAGGCTTAGCACTTGTTGGTACTTTGTTTTGTCTGGAAATTACACGTCTTATTGCTGAAGAACATTGTTGTACTAGCCGGTTTGCGGTCCCTGACCGCCCTGAAAGTGTTACCGCACAAATCGATCTACCTTCGAGCGATGACGCTGATCGACGTCGTCGGTAACTAGACTTTGATTTGGTGTAGTAAAAACTCGATCGATGTCCACTGATCCAGTCCATCGTCCATCAATCGATTGGTGTAGTAACGCCCTCTTATGGCACTTGGCACTGTCCTTTTCTATGCGCCTTTCCAAAATCATCTGTTTTATCCCACATACTCAAAGTCCTAGTCAAAATTAGGCAAACAGATAAGTACATCACATAAAATCCATAAATTTCAAAGGTCAATCAAATTCCAAATTCCATTTCTGGCTTTCCAGGGCCAACCTAATCATGCCAATGATTTTACAATTTTAATACAACCAATATCACGTATTTTTTACCAGAATTTCAGAATCCACCCAAATAAAAGAAACCGACCAACGGAAAATTTTCTACTTTACTGTTTGTCAACAAAGGAATGAAAATCAGTCAATGTCTTACCATATTTTATGTACGCACATACACACCTAGTTTTCTTTGCCAAGAATCGTGTGTTTTCCATATAAGAGGCCTCCCGGGCATAGACTTATCTACCTAACAAGTTTCGTTTACTAGTTGTTATAAAAAAATAATTGGCCGGTAATGTTAGCAAGCTTGTGATAAGTTTTACGAACACCTGGCCAAATTGGACCACTACCTATCAATGAACAGTTGCGCCAAACGAGTATATAATAATAATAATTGTTGTTCAGTTTGTTTCAATCTAGTTTCATTGGTTGCTGAATTTTGGTTAGATAACTCTTTGGTTTTCACCTTGCATGGGAAAGTGCTGTGCCGTTCTATCGCCTAGGTTTCAATATTAAGTACATTTTATAAGCCTTTCGCTCAGGCTTCAATATACGTCATCGTGTTTAAAGTTTCGCCATTTCTAGATTGTCAATCTGAAATCACTGCACATCGTTATGTGTGCTATTTAAGATTAATACGTCCAATTGAAAATCACTACAACTACTAAATCAATTGATCACGTTAACAAAAAGGAGGCCAAACTATTAATTTTATTGGATTACTAATACACTCAACTCACAATTGAACCGTAATAAGCATTTGAAACCACTCAATAGTTTTCATATCTCTACTATTTGCCCAAGTCCTTACGCCGGTGGTGTGCTTAGTCGCTATCTGGACGAAGGTGCAATAAACGCCGCACCCTGCTTCGCCTGACCGTTAATTTTTATCAATAACTGATAATAAATATCACCTTTCTAAGTAGTGAAATGAACGTTCGGGAAATGGTCTGCGTTATTTTTGGTTTGAAGTGTTCATCGTGTAGTGGGTGGTGTGATCGTATCGATACTTGGTCTATTTATTCTACAAAGTTCCTGATCTTTAAAAAAATAGTATCGGTGACAAGGTATATCCTTGTCTTTGAGCTCCTGAAGATACACTACAATTCTTTAGTCGTCGTCAAATCGACAAAATCAGATAAATATTTTGACCAGAAATAGTATAATGAAAATGCCATCACATCACACACCGTTATACTAACGTCCAATTCCTCAGTTACCACGCCAAATAAAGTCACATGAAATCTAAGTCGCTTGAAAACATTCGCCCTCTTATCGGCAATGTAACAAGGCTCTGCAGAAGTTTCCCTGCAATCTCGGCAGTAGGAAATTTTAAGTGAATTTCTTCGTTCCCGAAGTTCTGCGCAACATCGTGTCCAAGTTTGTTATCAGTTCCTACACCAGTTTACTTAAACTTGAATGCTAACTGTTGTAGACTTGCATTCACTAAATATAATGCTGAGAAATTTATGATAAGGGTTTCTCTACTTGTCATGCAGTCAGAAGTTCCTAGACTACATTTGGTGTTGTCACTTTGCTTTGTTATCGTTTTCTTTTGTGTGCTAGATCTTGTTCTTTCTGTTATTTGCCATAATTCGCTTTTCGACGTTTCTTCCTTTCTATTACTACATATATCCGCTCTTAAGTCATCAAGTACTTTTGTATCGTGTTTTATAATACCAATAAAACTGCATTGCAGTAGCTCTCTAATCTAACGTATCTTCATCGCTTGTCTACATTTTAACATTCTCGACATTCACTCTATTGGCTTTCATATCATTTGTATCACAATCGTGTACCACTTCATTGCAGCAAATTGTCAACTTAACATTGATGATTCTGAATAATTGAACGGCGCAATTGTGGTTTTAATTAATTGCTGAAATTCTGGTTACCACGGATATTAATAAAGTGCAGCTGCCAAAAGCTAGCAGACAACCGCAAACGATTTGCGGCCAGACGAAATTTTTGACAGTACTTCCCAAATTGTGGCCTCTTCATTTAGATTTCATTGTTCAAGCAGTTTGTTATTCGAAACAATAATCATTTCTCTTTAAGGATCTCGTATGTTTTGTTATCTATAATCAGGCTACCCTTGTAGAAACAGAGATTAGTTCTATAATCCAATTGTTGACTTGACATCGTTGACTCCAATAGAGACAACTGTTATGAAGATTTATTCCTTTACAAAATACTACAGAGTCTGTACATGGTTGATTAATCCTTTACATATCATGTTACGCTCGAAGACATAATTAACTGAAATTAATTTCAAGTTTGATACAACAAGAAGTACTTGCGGGTTTGGCAGGATTTCGTCGCCAATATACGTATATTTTTAATTTACTGCTATTGCTTCAGTTATTAGTTTATTTGAGAATTCTAGTTCACTGAATACTCGTGCGAAAATAAACAGCCTCATTTAAACACTTGCTCAGACTAGTCACAGTAGCGACTTAATTTTTTCTCCATTTCAAACGTACTTTTCAATACTATACTGGTAACAATTTAAATTTTTTGTTCATCGTATGTATTGGAAGCGTTGATTTGTAGTGCTGATATTGACTCATTGTGGGAACTGGTTTGTCATGCCCTGTGGCTGTCGTTGCTTCGTAATACAAGATTATATAATCAACAGGTTATGTTATAGACTAGTACTTATCTGGTTTTTCTATTGATCTCATCCATGCAACAATCTTCTTGGAAGAGTACTTGAGGAGGCATAATAAATGTTTTCAAAATTCAGTGGTTAAGCCGTTGGTCCCGGCTGTTATTTAGAACATCTTTGACAGTAATTACGAGTACCCAGTCAGAAGCCCGAAAATCTGGCACCAGTCTTGCCAAGCCGTATCTTATAACCCCATTACTGGTTGTGGGTGTCAGGTAGGCATTCGCTCCGTTTGAAATACTGGTACTCAGCTGAATCCTTTTAGACTGGAAGCCGACCCGAATATAGTTGGATTAAGGCTAGGCAGATCAATTGAGTTGTTTTCTTTTTTCTTTATGAGCTCACCTTTGTCTTCGATTTGCGTGATCGTAAGATATAGTGAGGTCTTTGATGGAGCGAGAGAGCTCAGAAGATGACTGCTGACTTGCTTTCACGGCAGACTGGTCGTATGCTGGCAGAGATTTCCACATTTTGACTATGCACTTAATAAATGTGAAGGAAAAGCGCTCAGCGTGAAGGTACGACTAGTCGGTGTATCAACCAAGTACGAATGGTACCCTGCAGTACGTCTGGTACCCTGAAGTACGTCTGGTACCCTGAAGTACGTCTAGTACCCTGAAGTACGTCTGGTAGACCGATAGTGAAAGAGAGATGAAATAGTGCTCCTGGGCACTCTCTGAAGTAGAATGCGTCTCCTGAAGATCGGCAGGCAAGCATCACGAATCGTGTCTATTGTATTTTTATAATAACACCTTATATCTGTATCGTTACGATGTTCTCATTACGTATGTCTTCATGCCATTCGATAGCGTCATCGAAAAAGGAATTAATAACATTGTCATTTGTCATCGGACTTCACCTTGCTTTCGAACCTTTTTGTTTTCCTTGTGGTTGACGTACTTACCTACTACCTATACATATATAAAATAATACTAATTTGGATTACTTACCTTAGTTTGTAAAGTGCAAATTTGACTGTTAAAAATGCATAGGTATACAAAGAGTGCTAGGAAAGCACTTTGCTCTTTGTGCTCCTTCATTCCTTATTCCGTCATAATTCCGTTCTCAGGAACTCCTAACTCTTCTTATGTATTTTTGCCCACATTGAGTCATAAACCATATTCTAATTTTAAACCCACGTTAACCAGCCAGCAACTTTGCAAGCCAAAGAAACCGTTCCCATAAAGCCGGTGTCAGACTGCACACAGTAGACACGGTTAGCAACAAACCCGTCCTAGATGCCGCGCCTTCGCGGTGGGACCAAGGGCGGTGCTACCTACTAGGTATGTTAATTTTATAAATAGTGAGCTTGTAGCAGACAGGAGAAAAGCTGCATTTAATTTTTATGACTAGACTCTTCAGACTTTAAATAAGCACTGAAATTATCTTTTCAAATCACCTTCCTTGCGAGTTGTACAGGTACTCTATGCCAGCGACTCACTGCGTGAAAGCGTAAAAAAATATCCCACGGAAATGTACTGCTATTTAACTCCTAAGTTAACTTAAATCGGTTCAGCCGTTGAGGTGTGATTGATTTACAAACATTCCGAATTTCAGAATTAAAATATTATTAGGTTAGGATCTTAAAACAGCATTTCACTGCAAGTTAACTGGGTAGCATAAGATACCATCAACTGCATCAGAGTGCTAGAAAAGTGAGTTGTTGTAAACTTTTCAGTCGTTTCCAAAATCATTATCGTTACAATTTTTATGAGTAAAATAATATAAACCACTTTGTTTCTCATTTTGGTCAAAGTAAACCAAGGCACAATTCACTGTACTCATTGTAAAGTAGTAAACAGCATCTTAATATTATGAACCTATGTATCCAAGCAACGACGTATTTGCTTGAAATTTTCACAGACAACGCTAGCATGCATAATGTATTATTGCACTTGGTTTTGCATATTTAACCGTGAAACTTGATTCTACTATTGTAATAACGATTGCTATCGGCAAATCACAGTCGCATAACTCAAAAGTTTAATGATTTTTTGTCTAAGTAGCTCACTAGCTTCTTCCCGAGAACCGAGCATTTTTCAGCAGTTAAAACGTGAAGAGGAAACGACCGGATAGACAGCCAAACATATTAGTATTGATATTATAGTTAAGATCAAGATATCCAACTTTTCGAAATTGTGGAACGATCTTTAAGTAAAACGTATCTGTCTAAGGCAGTGGTTCCCAACCGGTGGTCTGCAAGGGCCAAAATATGGTACGCGAAAGGCAGAACGTTGATCGCCAAGTGTATATCTGGATATACACCGTAATGGTTTTGTTAGGGGCCGGTGTATGCGAGCGGATACACCTAGGCCTACATTTAGTATGGGCGTGGAAAGCCAATTGCAATCTTTTCACCTCAACAATGTCAATGATGCAAACTGATTTTAAATTTCTGACAGAAATGTTGTGTGATGACAATGCTCTTTACTTTTGATTACAAACACCTTTTAATTTCTAGTCCCTGCTAGCAACAAATAAATCAAAGTGGTCCCGGGTCAACTAAAGGTTGGGAGCCATTGGTCTAAGGCACAAAAAGCTTTTGACTTAAGCAAGCCGCTGTATTCAGGTCAGGCAGTATTCACGCCCCTTTCCTGGAAGACTCGAGGCAAGCCGAAACACAGGCTACACAGGTAGACCCGTTAAGGTCTCGACGATCAATATCGTTATTCCTTTTATTTTACTCCGCTTATGTCTTCTCCTGGCTGTTGCTAATTTTAGTGCTTTATTTAACCGTTTGTAGAACTACAGGTAGACACGATACCATTTTGTTTTGCCTCTTTATCGATCTTATATCATCGATTTTTTATACGTCTGTGAAAGAAAAAGAAAAAAAAAAGTATTCGGAAAATTATACGTCTGTGTCGTCGTTTATTTACTTTTTAACGGTCATACAAATACTATTATACTGAAAAACACTGTTTTACTTCTAATTTCATGTAACCGTCATTCATCAAATTTAGGTAAACTTGCATTATTTTCCTGAGTGGAGATTGACACTGGAAAATAGAACTCTCATCAATAAACAATATTTCATCAATCTTTTAAACATCATTATACAACTCATAATTATCTTCATTGATTTCATCATTATCATCTACAGTTAAATTCCTAACATAAACAAATCTTGGTACTTTACCTGCTCCAGAAATCATATTCTAATAAGTTCAATTATGTTGAACTGACGAAACCACATTCCATGTGCCAGCACAGTTGTTAACCGATCGGGTACATCTTGCTTCTTTTGTATTGTCTGTATGTACTTCACTACTCACTACATACATGCGCAAGAGTTGCTTAGCAAGATGCTTTGATAAAGAAAAGTGAAAATAGAAAATATGCTTTTATTGTAAGACACAGCATTAATAAGGATGCCCTAAAGAAAATGTACAAAAAATATTGTCTGTACGACAATATTTATCACCTACAGGACTTATTAACAACCCTAAATAATTTGACACGAAACAGAGATTTAGTATGTTCACAACCAAACACCGTTAGTTAAAACAACATTCGATACTGTCTGATGAAAATATCCATTCAGCAGCCCGCTGCCAAGCTGGCTTCGGCCGATGATCGGTTCACCTTTCCGCAAGCCACAAATAAATATTTAAAAATAATGCCACGTAAGCTATTGTGTACTTTCGTATCATTTTATAGCTATCTATAGACTCTTGATGCTGACCAGACGCCGAACACCATTTGATTACAGCTTTTGGTATTTTAATTTGATGATATAAAAAGTTCTGAGCGAGCCACATGCTCGGAGGATCGTGCTTGATTGAGTAACAGGCCCACGTCATTATTACACACATTATTTTGTAAACTATCTCCGGCATGTATCGTTTAATATCTTTTTATCTTCAAATGCTTTCTCATGAACAGTACTACTGCATTGTGTGCATGTTGTAACAAACTGTTTTCCATTTCATTTCTAATATCACCTTTTGAACCATAACCTATATCGTAATGGAACTCATTTCAATCTTTCTCCTCGGCATTCCATTAAACGTTCACGTGATCATAAAGCAACTCATCCAATTTGACTGTATGAACATAGTTGCGTCGGACAAGGCGCGATGCTCGTTACTTGGGGGCACACATCTTAACCTCCATTAAGCCGCGTCATTGCCTGAACTGCGCGCCTCCCACGGTTTCCTACTTGCTACAGACATCACCAATTCAGGCTAACTATTATAACGCACATTTGGAGATGTATTCCTACGACCCGTCCAATTCCCGAGGGTGGCATTTCCTATTTCGGGCTGCCGTCCTGGTTCTTGATTGGCTTCCCGCTCGCAAGATATTTCGCCAATTCAGTAAAGTAGTCACGAGTCATTTAAATGACTCTAATGTACATATTCAATATGGTTGTTGTCTTTTGTAACTCGTTAGTGAAAATGCGTTTGGTCTGCTAGTTTTGCATATGGATAAAAAAAAACTATGATATAGATTGCATGCAGCGATTTTGCACGGGATTGTTATCTAGCTTTGGCTAATGCTGTTTTACCTCAGATTTAAATATTCGATTTTGCCGCGAAAATTTACAAATACATACTATAAATATTCGTTCTTCCTTTACAAATAATTAGGACATTCACATTAACTGTTCAACACAAATCGCCAACGTGGAAATGTGTGTATTCTGAGAGATTACACGTCCCTGTACATATTTGCATTGAAGAACGTTTCCGCGACCCAGTCGCTGCACGATAAGCCAGGTTTTAGGTTCATTCACCGGCTCTACCCGACCGCCATCGACATCATTATATTTTAATCGCGATTTCTTATCATAATGTAACATATTTAAAAAGCAAATCTTCCATCTGATAATGTGCGAAATTAAAACATGAACAATTAACACTATTTAAATCAGGTCTTCATGACTTTTCCATTCAAAAACTTGAAGTCGTCTTCCATTCAATGTTTTGCATTAAATAAACAATGTAAATTAGTGGAGACGACATCTTGTCCAAATACCTTCGTAAAATACCTTAGTAAAACCTTTCCAAATACATTTTTATGTAAATTGCATAGTCCTAATCCTTTTCTAAATCAATAACGGCTGCCATATTCATTCATGCGTGGCTTTATTGATGAATTTAAATAGAAACAAGTGCTAAAATATTCGCATAGTTGTCGCTAAAAGAATTAAAATAATGCAATGCTGTCAAACATAACAAAAAGCTGTCAAATATAACAGCTGTCATTGTCGTGATAGTCCCAATGAGAGACCAATCATGGACATTGTTTAGTCTTGTACTCTTGTAGTATTCCGAAGCATTTATTTGCAACGGTCCGCATACTTTAAATTTTTGTTCTAATTGTGAGGTCCGAGGTTCTGCCTTGCGGAATGCCGTACATGTGGTCATACCTTTTGAACGGGTCGGATTCTTTCGTTGTTATCGGTTTTTACAAAATTGTGTACAGATAGTAAGAGTAAAAAGGTCAGATTCCATAAAATGTTAAGCAAGATTTCTGAGAAGATAGGAAAATTGGAGTATAAAGCCCAAACTTGGACAATCTTCCTATTTACAACCGAAATAACGTAGAATTAAGCATAATGGCTATAATAAAAGGCGCTTTTGAACCTCATTCAGAGAATTGCACGGAGCATTAAGTAAGCGATGACAATTACTGTGAGATGATCCCACAATGCCGAGGTTTTCGCATTGTGTTCATGTATTAATGGAACGAGCGTTTCTCGTATTGCCTCTCTCCATTTTCTCTTGTTTTAAACTTTTTATGGCGAAGGTATATTAAGAAGAAATGTATTTATTAGATTGTTTGGGATTGGAACGACTTCAATAGATACCATCTATTTTGACTATCAGATTTTCCACCATACCTTTCTTAGTTATTCATAGCTGCAGTTACAGTTTATTTTGTAAATGTAATGACACGCATAATCTTTTTTCAATTTCTGTGGCTTCCATATGAATGGTATGGCCATTATAGTAACGCGACTGATCAATGCATAGATACGGTCCAGACGTTTGACTATGAAATTAAATAATCGGAGTAAATAGCAAGACTAAATCGTTTAGGTCTACGATTGAGTATAATATTCTCCCTTTAAAAAAGCAAAAATAACTAAGAATTAGACGCATAATGTCGTGTTTGTTAATGAATTTAAGTAATTAAACAAGAATGTGGGTGCGTTGTTACAAATGTTAGGAATACATAAATGTTTGCACACGCACATATATAAATATATGTTATATATGACGACAGGTTAGGGGTGTCTTCATTATTTTGTTGGTCGGTCATGATGGCACGTGGAGTCCGGCGTGAAATAATACACAGGCACTGTTCGGTACACTCAACTTTACTGTTCGCAACACTTTACAATAAAAATAATAAAAGATTAAAAATGTATTTTCGGATTGAAATAAAATAAAAATGGAATGTAGTGAGGTTAGCCAAGTCAACCGTTGGTCGCCACGAACACACTTCAAATGTGTCAACTGCACAAGTCTACCGCCTTTTTATAAACTTCAAAAATGACCAACGACAACTTATTCGACTAAACACACTCAAGCATTG